>KN486005.1:0-12428 GCA_000787095.1 Periophthalmodon schlosseri
CATCAGCAAGGGCACTAAAGATGAAACTTGCTTGGGTCTTTCAGTATGACAATGATCCCAAACACACCACCCGGGCAATGAAGGAGTGGCTTCATAAGAAGCATTTCAAGGTCTTGGAGTGGCCTAGAGTCTCCAGATCTCAACCCCATAGAAAATCTTTGGAGGGAGTTGAAAGTCCGTGTTGCCCAGCGACAGCCCCAAAACATCACTTCTCTAGAGGAGATCTGCAGGAGAAATGGGCCAAACTACCAGCAACAGTGTGTGAAAACCTTGTGGAGACTTACAGAAAAACTTTTGTCATTGCTAACAAAGGATATATAACAAAGTACTGAGTGTACCTATGATGAAAATTACAGGCCTCTCTTATCTTTTTAAGTGGGAGAACTTGCACAATTGGTGGCTGACTAAATACTTTTTTACCCCACTGTATAAACTCATCAAGGTGAATAATTGGGATGCTCTTAATTCAAAAGGTAAGTGAGGAATAACTTTAGCCCACTGCAAACAGTAAAAACAAACAAAAAAAAAAAGTTTTCACTTTAAGACCATAGAAATCAGGTACAGTGCTTTATTTGTCATATTGCAGATTTGTTGACCTGGTTTACGGTTAATATCTCTAATTAATGGGCCTATCCACACGAAACGAAAACTGCCACGAAGTGCAGTATCTTCTCTGTCAGCATTAATAAGCAAAAGTGATTTTTTTAATAGTTTCAGAAAGTGGTGCCATCATTCATTACCAAAGAGATGATTGTTGTCAGGTGAAAGGTCTTTAAACCATAAGATTATAATGGCTTAAAGTTTTAATGTTTGTGGAGTGAATTCCCAACAAATACGATTAAATATATAGGAATTTTCAGTTTGGTTATTTCTTAAAAATCTCCAGTAGAGTTAAATAGGCCCTTCCCCTCTATCTGAAATTATAATATCATCAAATTCTAGCGTGTAAAGCAACCTATTTGCAAAATCAGCTCTGAGATGCATACTGTTGTAGACACTTCACTCCTTGCCTATGTATGAATGGGCAAGGTGAGTGAACGCTTTTGGTCAGATGGCCAGATGATACAAATTTGCAGCCAGTGCAGCTGTGGCTAGTGAATTGTCTTACCAATCTGGTATGGAGCGGATGCATGACTGAATGTAAATCGCTTTGAGTAAACCAAGGCATTATCTTTACTTTGAAACAAAAAAACAAAAACAAAACTATCATGCCATGTTTTCCCAACAAAATATTTTGTCAATTGAAATGATATATTTTAAATTAATCTATCAAGTCAATTCAACTTAAAGCTTAAAGATGCACTGTGTAATAGGGACGCACCGATCCCGATACCAGGTGCTAGTACTCGTACTCGTGCTGCCGATACCATATTGTAACTGACTAACACATTTAGCAACTACATAGAGTGTATTCAGATCTTTTAAAAGAGGTGTGTCCATGTTGGTCAAAGTGAGGCTGTGGTAAAAGTGGCTCGTTAGCAATTAATGCGAAGCGCAGTCTGCAAAGACGTAGAAGTAAATATTAAAGGTACGTCTCTAAATATTGGAATCATACCCATCTACAGTGACTACAGTTTTATACTCAAGTGTTCGAGTATTCCAGTGAAAAAGTAGGCTTATAAAAAAATCCTAGTGAATTAGATCTACCTCTGTTATAGAACCCTGTAAAAATGTATGCTACCGGTATCAGTAACGGCAAGCACTCAGAATGAAGTAGTCATACTCGTTTTGGAGAAAGTTGTATCGGTGCATCTTGACTGCATAATTTTTCGAGTTGACTTCTCTGCTAGCCCCATGGAGATATTATTGCTCTGCCAGGAGTGTTCCACCATATCCAATTACAGATGTTATATTCCTACCTTGAAAAACTTGCATTCTTACTGAAATTTGGCCTGGTGCAGTCACCTTTTTGTCTCCATGGAGATAGAGATGTCAATTGTTATACAATGGCAACATTCCGGGCAAAGCAATAATATCTTGATGGGGACAAGCAGGTGTCGGACACTCCAAAAAAGCAAAAAATGGGGCAATTTGATTAGATCAACACACATTATAACTAAGGACGCACGGATACCAATACTGGTGTAGAATATCGGCACCAAACCATGAAAATTTGCTGGATCTGGTATTGCCAAAATATGTTTAAAATGTTTTACCGATATCCTGGTTGGGCCTATAAATTGATGTAATAAGACTATTTACTGGTCATAGTCTCATAGTGACTGAATTTTTAATACAAAGTTGTAGTTACTTGAGAAATAAATAACAGCTGTATAACACATTTTGTCATACAATATTTTTTTTGTTTGTTTTTAGGAAAATAAAATCTATTTTTAGTCCCTGTGCTGGTTTCAGTTGATATTGGATATTGGCAGATACTTAAAGCCATAGCACTGGAATTGGTATCGGAACTGAAAAAGCTGGACCAGTGTATCCCTAATTATAACATTATATTTGAGTTTTGCTGACTTGCGTGCATGATAACAGCACTGGCAGGCCCCTTCTCTTTTATATGGCAGTCACAGTATCTATCAAATAATGAAGGAAGTGAATTCAGCCCATGGCATGTGTACAAATTACTATGCATATATAGGCTTACCCTGAGCTTACACAGGACCTGAGCCTGTTGTGCTGTGGTGTGCTGTAAACCCATACATATAGATGTGCTTGTCACAGCTTTGATACCAGGGCACTGAGCAGAAAAGCCCGCACTGAAGCTTTAATACATGGACCTGTATGCAGTGTGAGGGATGGGGGCAGAATAGACATGATGAGACAACAGCAGCCACATGACACTACCTTCAAGCACAAAAGGAATCTGCATTTAAATAAGGCATGTCATTTTGTTGCACAACTCGCAAGTATAATGATATATAAAGAACTTAAAGGTCCTATCTCCTCAAAAACATGCCTGGAGTTGTGTTTTGTTTCATTCACACATGTTTAGTAATCCTCCATTATTAATCTGTCTACATCTCCAAAGCTCGAAATGCTCTGTTCCACCTTGTGATGTCATGTAGTAGTAGTTTTCAAGTTAACAGCTACCTTTTCCCTTTTGTTTATTAGAGATTGGCAATTCCAGGGCTGAAATTATTCTAGTGAAGGTGAATGGAGTTTAAAAACACAGTGGAACACTTCCTGTATTACCACATGAACAAGGTGTCACAAACTGTTTGAGACTCAGCCTAAATATGCAGGGTTTGTGTGTTAAACATGTGTCAATGAAACACACGTTTCATTCACACGCAACTCCAGGTATGTTTGTGATGAGGAATCAGCATTATATAACATAGATCAGAAAATAGTGTGGGCCCTTTAAAGTTAGGGATGGGTGATATATTGGTTCAAGTACTGGTGTTGACCAATATCGATACAGATTCAGCTATATCAGTATCGGTGATATTGATATAGGGGATACCGATATGCAATACCAATATTTTTTGCACTGCCCCATTATCTGTGTGCCCAGAATATTGAGTCAAAATTGAAAAAGAAAAACATTATATGGCTATATCTTTACACAAACATGTAACACATTATGTTATATGCCATGTTGTTATTATTGTGAGTGAAAAGTTAAAGTAACGATCACAAATTAACTTAAGAAACTAAGATACACGTGTGGGTCTTGCTATGGATTATGAATGCTAAATATCGTTATTGGCAAATATTAGTTATTGGCCACTGCAGCAGACTAAATACCAGATATTGGTATCGGCTCAAAAAAAAAAAAAATCCATATCGGCGCATCCCTACTTAAAGTAACACTACAACTTTCTGTCCAAATATAATGTTAAAACCACACCTCAGAACATTGTCTATGGAGACAAACATATTTATGTGGAATAGTATAGCGAAAGGAACACATTTTGTGGTGATGCAAGCCCGCTCATAGTAAAGACACATCTTTTTTCTATCTTTTTCACTGCAATGAAAAACATCCAAAATGGAAACAAAAAACAAACAAACAAAAAAAACATGCTTTTATTTACATCTATTTTGTTTAAAATTGGAGCTATAAATCTGACATTTTATTCTGATTTAATTGAAGTAATCTATTCCCCTCCTCTGTGTGTGTGTGTGTGTGTGTGTGTGTGTGTGTGTGTGGACGCGCGCACGCACGTGCACAGAGTGACTTGGCTTCCCTCTACATGAAAGCTGGACTGAAGAACATGGGTACAGTGTTCCTGATGACCGATGCTCAGGTTGCAGACGATAAGTTCCTGGTCCTGGTCAATGATCTGCTGGCCTCGGGTAAGCTCACATAGGACAGGTAACACATATGACACAGGCACATTTATAATTATGTCTCCGATAGCTCTAACACCATATAATCATAAGTTATCATGTTTTTCTAATTGCTGGGTTTCAGATGACATCACAACATTCTATAGGCCAATAATATTTAATATTTACAAGGGGCAGCTAAAATTATTTTTGTTAAAATGCTGATTTTTGTTATAATACAGTGATTTCATGCATCTAGTCAATAATAGAAATTATCAGATTCAACATTTGTGAATTAACCTATTGGATATTTCACATGACAGTACAGTGTTATCAATGGGGAAAACTGGCTCTTGCCCCCCATCTGGGATTATGGCATCATCACATTCTAGAATCTGAAATCCACCAATTATTACTTGGTTTGGTGGGATAGTAACTGTGGTAAATAGGGCTGTTGCAGTAACCACAATACTGCGGTATGATCAGTCACACCACACAAGGGCTCAAGTGACCACGGTAACCACATTTTGTATTTTAATGAGGCTCCATACACCTCCCGGCATAATTTAACTATTCAACTATGAACCCATTCATGTTTACACGATGAGCTGTGGAGACGCTGGGATCAGAGGACAGTGGTGAGAGAGGAAAAGGCGCCTCCACCCTTTAAAGAAAAGCCGTGTCAGTGTCAGCGCTAAAGCTAAGCACCAGCACATCCCTTTAACCAGAGGGCTCGAGACTCAAGCAGACGGGAGTTTACTAATGGTGTACAGGCTTTACACGTTACTAACTGCATTCAAGCAGACTTAAATGCTCATTGGGCAGCGCTAAAACCATAGACTGTATAAAACTACATAAAGTTTTGTTCAGCACTCAATAACCTGCGCTCTGCCTGTGGAGCTGACAAGTGTCTACAAGCTCCGTCCCACATGACACAAGATAATAATATATCCTCGTAACAGAAGTGGCTGTTTCTGACACGTGCACATGTGCATGTCTGTCACTTATGCCTGGCCGTTGTTTTATACAGCTATTTTTCATGTACAACTCCCATTTACATGTTTTATTATGGCCCTATGTGTTATACTGCATATACTGCACACCACGATGCTTAGGCATGTAAAGTTACCGCAAGGGAAATTCTTTAATCGTGACAGCCCTAGTGGTAAATATTTGTGTCCCTCTGAGGACAAAACACACCCAGTTTCACTTTTCCCAGGATTGTGATGTCATAGAAATCTGGAGGTCTTGTGTACTGTTGAAGTGCACATTATGCAAAATTGACTTTTAATCATGTTAAAATATTGTTACCTCATTAAAAACCTGGAAAACGTGGAAACCGGGTCATTCATACTAGTTTCATTAATCCTCTGTAAAATGTATTTTGCCTCTGAACAGTCACCAAACACCAACATTTGAAATTTCCTAGGATTGTGATGTCACAGGCAAAAAACTCGTTCTGCTGTCAAATCACATTCATTACTGCATGTCTGGATATATTCTTGATTATTATGATTATGATAATTCCTTTTGCTGCCAGTAGATGGCAAGCTGCACCAGATTAGAGTATGGGGAGCTCTGAGGCTGTGAAATAATGTATATTTCTTTGATCAGTCATTATTTCAAGTTCTAAATCTAAATTGCCAAAGCAAAGGTATTCGAGAGCATAAAATCTTCGTCGGACATCAAACTGTGTTTACATTACTATGCTCTTACATTAACATTTCATTACATCCTGTCTGATTATTTTCAATCAAGCAGATGGGGTGGTAAGACTGAACCCAGACAAGGAAACGAAAAGTGTAGGATGATTTCATAGCATATATCAGTTCTAAAACATGAGATGCCAAAGCAAAGTGACTCGGGCATGTTTAAAGGCCAATAATGATACAAATAATACATAATATTTGTCCTTTAGCATTCCCATAGCAAAACATTTAAAGGCATAGTGGTAGACAATACATTATCTACAGCATTTACCGGTAATCAAAATAGTTGTTCCACAGTATCCACAAAATTGAATATCGCAGGGGCAGTAGCATGAGCAGGGACTCCTAGACTCCCCTTACCCCAAATATTGTAAAATAAAATGAAATTGCAGTGGCTTCAAAAAGGGCATAAAGTGACATTTCAGCACTTTTGTCTTAATTTTACAGTCCATTCACTTTCATATTACAAAATTATGTTAAAGAATATGACTTATCATTAACTGTGCATGTTTTGAACTAAACATTGTCCTGCCACTTAAGCCTCATCCTACTTTTCAGTGGCTCCCTCTACACTCTGGCACATTCACAGAGATGAATTGAGACTGGAGGGGAAGACTAGCTGCCTTATTAAACATGAATCAGCGTTATAAGGATTATTAACACAGTAAAACCTCTGTAAATCTAATTTTTCTGCACTTAATATACGAGATATTAGAGTGCTGTATGATTTGGAGAGTGCACTTGCTGAGTAACACCAGGGCTGAACATTTCTCAGAAATAATTGAAATGTGCAATATCGTCTTGAGATTGACTTTCGGAAGATTATGGGGATGCTCATAAAGTTAGGTTTTCAAAAAGGCTACCCTCCAATATACTCTTGAGAAGACTCTTATATATTTATAATCTATGACACCCATAGATAATGTTATATGGTGGCCTTTTTACATTGCAACATTGATCTAAAACGATTTAATAAAAGGTACCGGTCCACTGACTTCTCGCCTGTCATCACAGCTGTCGGCTCCTCTTATGGATAGCTGCAGATTATGCTAGTGATCAGTGGATTTTATTTCATTTATGCCAAAATGACTATGTCACGGTGCTGAATCCTCCGTATATCACTGAATAAGAAAAACAAAGTAGAACGAAGTAACAAACAGGCGACGAGTACCGGTGGTGGTGAAAATGGAAGTTGACTGGAGCAATGACATCTTGAATACAGGAGAATAAAGATTACTCAGACATGCATGAATCACTCTAAGTACAACTTCAAGTGGGTAAATGAGAAGGGAAAACAATTGTAACATGGTTAAAAGCTCTAAAAGTTAATTTTGCATAATAGGTCTCCTTCAAAATCTGAGTCACGCAACAGTGATCAGATATAAATAAAATAGAAACTCAACAGTATTCATAACATTTCGCCTATTAATTGAACTGAAACTTTGTAGCCCCAGTAACACCTCAGGGGTGGACTTGGACAGAGAAAATAAATTAGGCATGGTTTTCTATTAAGGTGCAAAAGCGCTCTGACTCATTCCATTATAAGTGTAGGCATTAGTCTCAGCAGTGAGAGAATGCTCTGAGTGCAGGGGAGTCATTGATGCCTGGATCATTACAGGGCACTTTTGCTATTTTGACCCTATGCTCTGGGCACTTCTCAAATGTGAATATTGTACCAACTGTGGCTTGCGGAAAGCTCTGTTCAGTGAGTGATCCAATGGGACCTCCACTCCTTAGAAATGATAAAATGCCTCAGATTAATTGTATAGTTTATGTTTGCAGTGAATGGGGCTCTGGCTCTTTTAACTGACAAGTTGTGGCTGAAGTTAGCGCATATAACTTTTCTTTGCTTTTAACAACAACACAGCAAAGCAAACGGCAAAGCAAATAACGTGCCACCCAATCCAGTGGAAACATAGTTTATCTTATTTAATGCAATTAATGTGATATAAACATACAGAACACATATTTATGATATGTCCTACCATTATATTGGCAGGTCTCCCTGCCAACAACGTCCCCTGCCCTGTCAATCAAATTATGCTGTGCTAATCGCTTATTGTCGAAACAAGCGTCTTCACCAAATCTATTCCGCTAATCTATACGAAACTACTATATTGATATAAATCCATTCCAGATTTTCCTCTATGGAGTAGACTCCACTCCATGCGGTAGCAGCGGTAGCAGCGGTAGCAGTGGTAGCAACGGTAGCAGCGGTAGCAGTGGTAGCAGCGGTGCCTCTCCAGATGATAACACAGCACAGACAGGTGCAGAAATTGTCAGGAGTAATTTATACTGTAGTTTGTAGTTGATATTAAAATGCATACTACTTCTTACTGGCACTTTGTAAATAAAGGAAACGCAAGGCAAACCTGCTAGTTTAAATAAGTCTGTTAGCATCTTTGAAAGTTTGTAGTAATAGTAATAGTAAAACCTTTAAAATATAAAATAAACAAAGAAGTTGTCTTGAATCAAAAAGTCTGGTTTATTGAATAAATTGTGCACAATTGTCAAAGAGCTGTTGTCCCAAACAGAGTGTCGTCTCGCCCTCAGCTGACGAGTGAACATACATACATACAGCGTTTTTATACATGGGAACAATAGTACAAGAAAACCAGTTCAGTCTAGTCAAAATGGCCCAGGGCCACTGGACATATCTTGCCATAGAAATTTGGTATCACTATAAGGTGGTTGTGACACAGACAGATGTTTCCACAATAAAGATTAGAATACAGAATGCCATAACATGTCACAGATTGAGGTGTGCAGTGTGCATGGGTTATAAAGTAGTGAGAGGATGAAAACTGAGGTTTTCTCCTGTGACTGTTGTGCTGATTTTATTTAGAACCACACCATAAATAATTGTATTAGGTCATAACTTCAGAATTAATAACTGAAAATGAAATTAAACAAACTATAAGATCATTATAATGATAATGAAAACACCCAAACTTATGAAAGTATGATAAGGTGTTCTACAGCTGTTAATTGTTTTAAGCAATATTAAATACATGGAAATTGAAATACAACAATATATAGGAATATATATGGAATATATAGGTCTATATTTTTCTTCCATCACATGCACGAGCACATGATCTTGCACGTGCAAACCCCCCTCCCAAACCAGTAAACCTAGGGGAAACACTGATATAACATAATATATAAGGTTATAGTATCTCAAAGTGGCTTCACATTTTAGAGACATTAATATTGTAATAGAGCTGTATTAGATTTGTCCTTCTCTGTCTACTGTGTGGTTTGAAAATGACGTCTGTGTTGCAGGAGAGATCCCAGACTTGTTTGCAGATGATGAGCTGGAGAACATCTTGTCCACAGTGAGGCCGGAGGTGCTCAGCTCTGGGGCTTTGGACTCCTGGGAAAACTGCTGGAGGTTTTTCATAGAGAAGGTCCGGAGACAGCTCAAGGTACTGCACATACACAGCACAGCACTGGAGCTCCCATCTTTACACAGAGATATAATAGAACCACACAATAGCACATATTATTGGTATATCACCAGTCATTATGTCAGAATCTATGGAAAATAATGCCCCAATGCACCACAAAAGCAGTTTTGGAGATTTGAGGACCTTAATCATGCAATTCTGGTCTGCATGGACCCCCTCGGGTAGACTGATGAACGCAGGGCTGTCAATCTGCACCATTGCCCCCACCTCTTTCATACTAGGCAAGTCAGGTGAAGTGCCTTCAATGACAATTTCCAGTCTCCCATCCAAGTGCTAACCAGGCCATCCTTACCTTTCCCTTCCTATGATTTTTAAATGCTCGTTTGCAATATTTCAAGTTCATGGACAACAAAGTTTCACATGAATCACTTCAGGTATCATGTCAATAGCAACCTCCTGCAAAGTGGACACTAAATATATTATGATGTTTCTTATTTTATGTTGGATTTTACAGTGCTCTATCATTTAAACTTAAATATATTTAATGGGAAAAAGTGTTAATTTTGCATTTTTTATTTGTGACTAGTTAATGATTACATTGCAATATTAGAGCATTACATTATTTAGCAAGATCTTCACATTTCACCCATCTCTACACAGATGGCATCTCTCAAGTGCCCTCTCCTCTCCTATTACTTACCATAACAGCCCCATACAACAATCAGCATCTGTGTTATGATCAGGTCTTTTCCTGGAACATCACGTATCCTGACATTTCAGATTAACTTCAGCACCAGTGTGCGTTTCTGAGGCCATAACTGTTCGTATAAATCTCCCACACGAGCCACAATCCAGCGCTTAGCTACACATCATTCGGCTGAGCATATTCGTTGTATTCCCTGGGGTGACAAAGAGATTCCAGTGGGTTCTTTATCCCGTTATTATTACACCCACAGCTCCCCAAACCCCCACCACACTCCAATCCCCAGCCCGCTCTGGCTCCAAATAAATGAGAGAGCCAGTCCCCAGAGCAGAGTCCGCAATCACACCATTTTCTTCTATTTGCCTCCCTGTCTCTCTCCCTCTGCACGGTGCTAGTGTCCCTAAAAAGTTAGCGTTAAGTGTCAACGTGTGACAGCGTGTTGGAGATGAGTTTGTAAGTGGATGCAATTCACTTGAGTCGGTTTTGTGTAATATAGGACTTTTACCTAACATTCACAGTAAACAAGCAAATGGACTTGCATAATTGTACGAACGAAAAAAACTCAATATGTTATGTCATATACAAACAGTGTGTTTGTGTGAGAAGAATTGCCAAGATTGACCTTATTTGGGACACACAAATCTGAAAAATTGATAGAACTAAGGTTAAATTTCTTGCTTCAAGTTGCTGACATGCAAAAATTTTACAAAAAATTAGTGTTAAAAATGTTTAACTTTATTGATCCACAAATTATATTAATTGGACACAGTAACTCAAAATAGTAAGCTAACTAATGAAAATACTTTAGCACGACCTCTAAACTCCTGATAATTCTTCCTATGGCAAAAACAAGTTAAAAAAAAATAAATAAATAAATAATGAAGCCAGTCGGGAACTAATATTGACTGTTTTGAGAGAAACATTTAAATGAACCATTTTCCATTAAGCCCATTTCTGCTCCCGTTGGTCTTCAAGGTGATTATAATTCCACCATCTGAATGGTTCTGGTGCATGTGTGCTGTTCATTCAGTGACCCAAGCAGATGCATCGGCTGAGAATTACAGCTGTTCTTCTCTGTGTATTTACTCACTCGTCACTCTGTTACTGCAGCAGCCATGACTTGAACACTCAGATTATATATTATGTGACAGTTAAATAAAGTGCAGATTCAAGAGAAACCATAGACTGTATATATAAATTGACATAGCTAACTAGCTAGCATTCCAAATAGTAAGTAGCCATTCAACAACCTCGCTCCTGATTGGCTCTTTGGTTGCTATGATACTTGCAGTCGGATTTCTAAATATGGAACTTTGCTCCATATTCGACCCTATCACTCGACCGAGCTTCATTTGGCTGCAGTCAAACACTATTGGTGACGTCACACTTACTTAGTCCACTTCTTTATACAATCTATGAGAGAAACATAGCTTCTAATGAAGAGCTGCACATATTAATATTTTTTCTCCAATGTGCACTACAAAAACTCATTTACAAAATGAAGTGAAGAAAAGTTTTTTTTTTTCTTTTTTTGCAAATTATGGCAGTGTGTCATAGTGGCATTTGCAATTGTTTTATTGACTGTGGATTTAAAAAGAGTTAGGGTTAGGGTCAACCACAAACTACCTGTTGATCACCGATCAAAGCAAGTTGACCTCTCTGACTAGCTCTATTTGACTGTTGGATTACACAGAACAATAAACTAGACAGTCACTAATTTCTAAGCAGGAGAGAGAGGAGTTAGAGAGACAGAGAGGAGAGACACCTGAGACCTCTGCTTCTCCTTGTACCTTAAAGAGGGGGTATTATGCGAAATTGACTTTTTGGAGCTTTCTACCATGTTCCCTTATCAAAACATATGCCTGAGGTTTTATATGTCATCCAGGCATGTTTGAGTATTTTAGCGATCTCTTCTGAGCATTATTCAAACCCTCCTTATGGCCAGCTGTAAGACTCTGTCCAATGCTCAGCCCACAAGCCTATGTCACCCATGCTCCTACATAACAATTCTCCACAAATATACAAAAGCATGATGCAAAACTGTACACTGTACAGACTTGACAAACCTAATGTGATGTGTAGTAGTTTCATTACTGGGATGCACACTGATTGTGATAGCACTCTGAAGGGGGAGTTCGGGGAATAAAGGGAGGAGAGAGTGTCAAAAGCGAAAGTGAAACTTATGAAACATGTTAATACAATTTTTTTGGTGAATATAGCATTTTCAAAACAATAAAATGTAACATGGTGATCTAAATATGTATGTATTAGAAATTAATACCCCGTAGAAGTAAATGTCCAAACTTTAACCTTACATGCATTATAGGCCTAATGTTAAACAGCTTCATGTGGTTACAATGTGTGGAATGGGGGTGAAGG
>KN486005.1:12531-23535 GCA_000787095.1 Periophthalmodon schlosseri
ATACTGCCAGAGATGGGAATCAATCTCATGACAGTGAGGCTGGAAAACATGCTGCAGCCTACATGACTTGACTATTATAGTGCAGCACCCAGCAAATTTAGTTTAGTCACACTTTTGGTTTATGAAAATGGATACTATAATTTAGTCCTTGACAATGTACATTTGTAGTCAGAGGTGGCCTGGGGCTATACAGATGGAGATGTGGCAGGCATACTTTACTCTCCTACACCATCACCAAACACACAAACACACTCATATTCACCAGAGCCAAAGACACTGAAAGTAAGACAGCGGAAGTGTCTTGCTGGGGAACACAACTGGTGCTAAAGGATTCATCCGTCAACCTTCTGGCTAGTGGGTAATTGGCTGTATTTGTTGACTTATTACTGCGCCAAAGGTAGAGGAAGATATGTAGTATAAAGCAGACCTGTAGTATAAAGCAGAACTATTATGCAAAGCGTTTAACCATGTTGTAGTTGTTTCCTCTTCTCATTTATCCTCTCAAAGTTGTATTTGGAGTGATTTGTACATGTCTGAGCAATCTTTAATCACCTATTTTCAAGGGGTCATATTGCAAATTAACTCCCGTTTCACATCAAACGTCTTGCATTAAAGATTAAAGCATTTCTGAGCTACACATTGCACGTAAGTTTTCTTACTTTTACTGTCTTAAAAGTGTGAAAAACTTTTAACTAGTTAATTTTAAATAGTTTGCAGAGGTCCAGATTTATGCATTCCTAGCATCCTAATTATTTACCACGATGAGTTATTAGCATGTTTCACAACTTTCAGAGGCCAAATCAGAGTTTTGACGTTGTAGTAATGCTAACAGCAACTAGCATGCTAAGAGTGCACTTCTTGTTTCCCGGAGGATAAAACACTTTATTATTAGATGCAGACAGCAGCTGCATTTGTGAATGAATATAACCAAAACAGATATGCTTTATGTCATACTGTGGAACATTCCATAGCAATAACATGGGAGACAAACAAAAATACCTTGAAAAAACATACAGTGAACAGTGCCACAAGTATTACTTTGCCTGTAATGTTCTGCAGTATTCTAGGCTTTTTTTTTTTTAATGGAGATAAGTGGGGCCTGTCACTAAGCTAAGTTACAGGTCAGATCTGAGGACAAGTGAAAAATTTCAAACTCGATTCCCCTACTATGGAATACTCTCGATACTCAATACCGATTCCCATACCAAAAAAAAAATAAATAATAATAATAATAATAATTAAACATTATTTATACAAAGGAATGCAATTTTCACCATTAAATCATAGTCCTTTCTGTTATAGCACCATGTGGCCTTATACCTGTGTAAATCCTTTGTCGTGCAGGTAGGTTCCACAGTGGTCTATAGGTGTATACTAGTCTATGTGGTCTTATACTTGTCTGGATACAGCTCAAGGTCATCCTAAAGGAAAGGAAAGGTAATTTCTGTCCTGTGAATGAGACTTTTTTAGTATTGATACATGGTCAAATAAGTATTGTCTCGATACTAGTTTTAGTATTGATTAGTACCTGATTTTTGATTCTTTTGACAACCCTACAGTAGGCAGGATCTTTCGTTTTTCTTGCCCTTCCCCATAGCTGAAGTAAAAAGAAGCTAACTCTTGGCCAGCTCTGAGTAAAAGTGATGGAGAGTGGGAGTAGTTTTACCCGAGGCGGCTCTTCTCCTTGTCAGTGTTTGTGTCTGTCTGCAGCATCTGTCTCTAGCAGATGTGCATTCCAGCCCCTTTCATTCACTCACTCCCTCTCCGGGCTTCATATGCTTAATGATTGAAGTGCACATTATCAATCCTCTATCCTCCAATCCCCTTCTGACCATGTACCGGGGCCAATTGGAGCCTCTGTCTTCTGTTGGGATAACACATTTTAGCATGATGATTATTGTGAGAAGAAACATCACAATTTAAAGAGCCTTTACCTAGCAACCATGTTGTACACTGGGCCAAAACTCCTCTAATGTACATATAAATTATTATTTGACAAATGAAAAATATAAGAAAACACCGTAAGTTTCTTGAAATAATGTTCAAAGTATCAGAAAAAGGTGTTTCTTGCATGTAAATTATGCTGAACTTTGGGATATAATTCTCCCTACTGTGATGTCATCAATGTGGAACTCTCTAAAATAAAACTCTACTTCATGTAATTTTAAACACATTTTTCAACTTTTCTTCACAAATTGCTTGATTGGTGTAAAACTATAATTCATATTTTCAACAGGTATTATCCAACCAACTTAAGTACAAATTAGACAATTGTCAAGAACTTGTCATACACACTTTAACTTTAGTTCTCCATTTGCTTTCATTCACATTGTCAAATATATCACCCTGCTTCCAGTATGTGACTAGTGGAAGAGATTGGCAATTCCAGGGCTGAAATGATCAAAATGATTCCAGTGAAGCTGTATGAGGTTTAAAAACCAAGGCCAAGTTACAGGTCAGATCTGTGCAAAGGAAAGCTCCTCAAGATATTTTATAGCAATAAAAACACTGTGGAGACCAGCAGGTAGCAGAAAACTTACATATAGCTCATTTTTAAAAGCCACTACTTTGCGGAATTAATATTTTTTTTAGGGATGGGTTGATATGGATTTCTTGAGCCGATACTGATATCAATATATGTCCTGTTGCTGTGGGTGGTAATTGATATTTGCCAATACCAATAGTGGAGCACTTCCTGTATTACCACATGACATCACAAGGATGAACAGAGGGTTGTGATGGAAATTTAAGTATATTCATGTTGAGAAAATATTATGCGTCTTTGTGTAAATGCAGAGACCCAGACCAGACATTTGTGTGTGAAGGTCCCATCCTCCAGGAAAATCTTTGTCTTATCTGTCCTCAGATGTAAAAGTTCATCATCTCATAAGTGTGAAACAAAAGTCACTGTGCTTTGAAATATATGTAGCTTTGTTATTCTGGTATACTCAGTGCTCAGGGGGAGAGACTTGCTTGGGATGCTAGGAGGCTACCAGTCTGGCCAGAGCAGGTCTGGGCCCTGTCCTGTCCATATCTGCTGTAACAAAGAATAAACCTTTTTTGTATTTCAAAACTCACCAGACTTCGCAAATGGATTACTTTTCATCTAGAATTGCAATTTTTCCACAACAGTGTTAAATATGTCTCCAGACTCGCAAATGGATTACTTTTCATCTAGAATTGCAATTTTTCCACAACAGTGTTAAATATGTGTGAATGAAACAAAACAAAACTTTGGGTATGTTTTTGAGGAAGAAACATTACATTGATCAGAAAATAGAGAAATTGAAGGCCCTATATTACACTATGAGACAACAGGTGGCAGACCCTCCTGTGTTCTCCGCCAATGAAGCCGCTTGCGAATGAACAAGAAATGCACTCCAAACGTGATCAATACTACTAAAGATTACACAGCAAAAATGTATATCTAATCTTATTAAAACAACCATTTAATTGGGGGGGGGGAATTAGGGATGGGTGATATATTAGTTTTGTCATAACGACTGGAGGGATCAAAGATACAGTTTAACAGAGTTTATTTACAATACGGAAATGTGAATGATTGTTGACAGAGCAGGCGGTAGAGAGCTGGGTCGGTGGTTGACGTTCTCAAACATGTCGTAGATAGCTGGATCGGGTGCTGGGGTTTTCGTACCAGTCGTGGAGAGCTGGGTCGGAGGCGGAGATGCAAGGGTAGTCCAAGGAGCGGGATCTGGCAAAAAATGAGAAAAGACCAACTGAGTATGGATAGCATAGCCACAAAAATTAGACTGAGCCAAGCAGAGCTATACCACGAGCGACACGCTGATGATCTGGCGGCATGTGTAGGAATCCTCGGCCTCTTTGTACTCCAGAGGCTTGAGTACAGATCAGCTGCAGGTCTGTAATGGGCGATGCCAAAGTCTCTGGGCAGAGACTCTGGCACCCCCAGGCTTGTCAGGATGGGCCAAATGAAAGTCTGACCAGGTCAGAATCCAGAATGCAAGCCCTGGGCACCCAAGTATGCTCCTCGGGGCCATACCCCTCCCAGTCCACCAGATACTGCAACCCCCTGCCCCGCCGGCGATCATCAATGAGCCGCCAAACAGTGAAAGCTGGGTGACTGTCCAGAGCCTGGGCGGGAGGCGCGGGTTTGGCTGGAGGGTACAGGTCACTGGTGAGAACAGGTTTGAGTTGTGATGCATGAAAGGTGGGATGAATGCGGAGGGAAGGAGGTAGTTGAAGGCGCACCGCAGATGGACTGATGACCTTAGTGATCGTGAAGGGCCCCAAAAAGCGAGGGGAGAGTTTACGGGAATTGGTCTTGAGTGGAATGTCTTTTTGAGGAGCGGTGCTTGTCTGCTGCCTCTTTCATCCTGGCCCCAGATTGGAGAAGGGCTGCCCTGGTTCTTCTCCAAATCCTTTGGCAGTGTTGGAGGTGGTGCTGGACAGAGGGCACCGCCAGGTCCTTAGACGGGAAGAGTGGAGGCTGGTAACCTAGGGAGGCTTGAAAAGGGGAACCAAGGAGTGTGGGAATATTCAATCCAGGGCAGGAAGGTGCTCCAGGTAGAGGGATTAGAGGAAACGGCGCAGTGCGGTCTCCAGATCTTGGTTTGCCCGCTCGGTTTGTCCATTTGTCTGGGGATGAAAGCCAGAAGTTAGACTCCGTTGTGCCCAACCCCTCACAGAAAGAATGCCAAACTTACAATGTGTTCAGACTTCATGAAATCCCTTTGGACATAGTTGCCGACTGAGGAACACAAATCACGTTGTGAGTTACATAATCGGCAGTCTCCTTGGCGGTCAGATTTTTCGGCAGGGCAACGAAGTGGGCTGCTTTGGAGAACTGATCAACAATTGTGAGTATGACTGTTACACCTTGAGTTGGGGGAAGGCCAGTCACGAAGTTCACTGCCATGTGTGACCAAGGGCGTTTCGGAATTGGCAACGGTTGGAGCAGATCAAAGGGCAGCGAGTGGGAGGCTTTGTCCCTGGCACACACCTGGTAGGCCAAAACATAGGCTCGGGTGTCCTTGGCCACCAGAAGTAGCGTTTCAGCGAGTGTCCAGTTGACCCCAAGATGGCAGGCGAATTGGGAGCAATGGACCCATTCCAGTACCTTAGAGCGGGCAGCATCTGGAACAAAAAGGGAGGGTCAATTTCCCAGCTTACAGCAGCAATCGCACATGTAGGCGATATGATGGGTTCTGGAGAAGTAGGAGTGTCTTCCTGGGAGAACTGTCCAAACCAGGAAAGGATGCCCAGCCCCTCCAGCCAGTGGCGCCATTCCTCCAAGACGAACTTCACCGCTAATAATTCTCAGACCAACTATGATGTGGGGGTCTAAGCCGACGTGAGAAAAAAGCACAGGGATACAACCGATTGTGTGGGTCAAACCTTAGAGTACTGCCCCAACTCCCGTCTCTGAAGCATCCACCTCTACGACGAACTGGCGAGAGGGATCAGGCTGACGTAAATAGATCCTTCAGCTTACTGGGCTTTTGGGATCCAACAGAACTGTTAAGAGGGAGAGGCAAGTTTAGTCAGGGAGGCAACAACACGGCTAAAGTCTCTGATGAACCGCTGGTAGAAGTTTGCAAACCCAATAAACCTTTGTAACCGTTTTCTGCTGTTGGGCATCGGCCACTCAGTCACCGCCTTTACTTTCTCCGGGTCAGCCTTCACCTGTCCACTCCCAACGATAAAACCCCCAAAAAATTATCTTGTTAACGTGGAACTCGCATTTCTCCGCCTTCACATAGAGCCTCTGAAGGACCTGGCATACATGTTGCTGGTGTTCCTGTGGGATCTTAGAGAAAATCAAAATATCGTCCAGATACACAAAAACAAAATAAGAAAATCCCATAGCACGTCATTAATTAGAGCTTGGAAAATGGCTGGAGTGTTGGTTAACCCAAAAGGCATGACTAGGTATTCGAAGTGTCCCAGTGGAGTTTTAAAGGCCGTTTTCCACTCATCCCCTTCCGCGCACCAAATGATAGGCATTTCTAAAGATCCAGTTTTGTAAAGATGGTGGCCCCGTGAAGTGGCGTGAAAGCAGAATCAGTGAGTGGCAATGGATATTTATTTTTAATGGTTATGTTATTGAGTCGATGCATGGTCTTAAGGTTTTTTTCCTTCTTTGAAACAAAGAAAAATTCAGCTCCTAAAGGTGAAGAGGATGGGCGGATGATACCAGCGGCAAGAGAGTCCAATATATTGCTCCATAGTCTCCCGTTTGGGTTTGGAGAGGTTATAGAGATGACAGGAGGGCAAGGGAGCACTGGGCAGGAGGTCGATAGCGCGACCATAGGGTCTGTGGGGAGGAAGAGACAGCACCCGACTCTTACTAAAGACATACCCTAGGTCATGATACAGGCACCGAGGAGAGGTCAGGTTGGGTTGCTGTGGGAGGCAGGTTGGGTTGCTGTGGGATTTAAGGTCAGGTGGGTCATCTCGAAAAATCAGTTCATCCTTTAATTTGTCACTTAACTCCTTGACAAAGACAGCCTTTAATGCGCTGTTGGTCCAGTCCACATCCACAGCCAGTGTCCAAAATTGATGCAGTCTGCCATTGACCTGGTACCCTGAATGAGACTTAACAGGCAGAGAGTTTAAATTCTCCCACAAACCCATCATAAGTCACTTGGTCTAAAGCGGTGTTAGAGAATTTTGCCTCAGCCCACTGAAGTGCTTGTCCTCTCAATAGTCCACACATGTAAGGTATCTTAGCTGAGTCTGATGTAAAACAGGCTGGACGTTGTTGGAACATAGAGGAGCACTGAAAAACAAAACCAAGGCAGTGGCTAGGCTGACCTGAGTATGGGTCTGGGTCCGTGCACCTCGACTCCAGGGAGCGTGCCGGAGCGGTAATTCCAGAAGTGAAGGCTGTAACAGGAGGTATCAGAGACTGGAGAGTGAGCAAAGTGGAAACCTGGTTGGTGAGCTGAGTAACTTGTTGGGTCAAGGCTTGGTTGCATTCGAGCAGCACCTGAATACTCTGTTCATGTTGTCCAATCAAAATTCTGTGATGTGAAAATGCCCGGCGTAGTGTTTGGTCTGGCCCCTTTGTACTCCAGAGGTGAAGGCTTGATTGCAGATCAGCTGCAGGTGTGTAATAGGTGGTGCCAGAGTCTCCGCCCAGCTCCAGGCAAGGACAACTCAAGTAAACTCACGGGACATAGTGGAAAATAGAGGAAAGGAGTGCCTAAATGAATTGCCCTCAGAGTCAGAACACTGCAAAGGAGAAGTGAAACATTCTCTCATTGTATTACCAGATGCTGCCTGAGAAAACGTGAACTGACCACTCACTTGGGGCACACGGGAGAGAGCTGAAGTTCGTACTACGAAATGCGTAGCCCCAGAGTCCTCTAGAAATTTTATTTGGTCACCATTAACAATTAAAGTGTACTTTAGGAAATTTGTCATGGTTTCGTAACAGTTGTGCATAACTGCCAATTGTCTCCTGTAACACAAATGGAGTGCTCTCGTATGTGTGGTGTCCAGTGCATGTTACCGTCTCGCGGTGGGTGTGGTAGAGCCGCCATTTCTCCGTTGCAGTCGAATCCATCCCTCTCCTCTGCACCTAGTCAGTCTGAAAGTCTGCGTCGGTCGGCATGCATGTTGCGGCTGGAGTTAGGCCCGTTTGGCTGGGGTTCCTCCGGGCAGTCACGAGCAAAATGTCCAATTTGGCCACAGTTGTAACAGACATCTTGACCGTACCAGGTCTGACGTCTGCGTTCATCTCTGTTGTTTAACCCAGGTCTTTCGTGGCCTCGTCCGCCCCCACGCTGGGGAAAGAATTGGTGTTGTCCCCGGGCCCGTGAGAATAGCGTGAGTGTGGCATTGAAGGCCTCTTTGTCTTGTTTGGCCTCTCTGGCATGCAGCTTCTCTTGGTAGGTAAGGTAAGCGTGGCGTACATGCTTACGTAGCTCATCCAAGTCTGGTTCATCAAGGCCGTCCACATAAGTTTTGTCTATTCCAGCAGCGACCTCTGGGATCAGGCCTCTACGAATGGTACGGCAGATATGAATGTTAAATGCTCGCTTTTGAACAGGGTCAATGTCGGAAAAGCCACTGTTAATAGTATAAGTCTCAATCATACGGTGTGTGAATTGGTCAGTGTCCTCATCTGGTTTCTGTTTGCACATTGTCACAGCAAACATGTTGATTTTGGCAGGGAAAGCAACCTCAATGGCCTCACACAAGCCCTCCATGGCCTGGATGTATGAATGGCATGGCATGAATGTCCAAGTCTGGGAAATGGTCTCTGATTTTAGCCATATTGCTGGCTTTCATCAGACTCGACAGTATCTTTCTGCATTCAGGTCCGGATGGGCGGAATTCTCTGTAAAAGGCACGGAACTCAGTCGCAAATCTGGTTCCAATCATTACTGGGTCAGGCTTTCTGCATTAGGTCCGGATGGGCGGAATTCTCTGTAAAATGCTCGGAACTCAGTTGCAAATCAGGTTCCATTCATTACTGGGTCAGGCAGGGTGCATGTGTTATTCTCCACCTCGTCAGTGCCCCAGGGTCGATACGCATACACGGGACCATCCGGACCGACAGCCTCCACCATAGGAAATGAGGTGGACGTGCCGGTTGGTTTTGTGGTGCTGCGCAGAGCCCTGGTAGTCATCCTGATAGACTCAGCTTTAGGAGGTAGCGGTGGTGGTGGCAGTGGTGAGGGTGGTGCGTCGTCGGCTGACAGGCGGGCAAAGGTCGAGGTCCTGGTCAACGTGCACAGCAGAAAGGACGCCCAAATCTGGATAGAGACAAGAACCAACAGCAGTAACTTGTTCTCTAACATTGTGTACTTGTGTAGGTGTGCTGGATCTAGTGTTGTTTGCAGGTGTACATGTTTGAGCAGAAGAATTTGTAGGTGAATAAATTGGAGGATTATCTGCCCTACTATCACACACATTCTTGTTATCCCACTTGGGGGATAACACAGATTTTTAATCTCAGTGTTGGCATGCGTTTCCTGTTTACAAATTTTCTTACGCTCGCACATTTCTGCTTCATTCATCCACACACTCGAGCATTCTTGTGACCATTTATCGTTCGTAATTTTGCAGTAGGAGCTCTCTTAGCCTGCATTAGTTTCTCTCTTTCCTTTTCGAGACTTGCTTTAAGTTTGTTCAGTGGATTTATGCTAAGAGACCCACTCTCGGGAAACCCATGTTCCTTTGACCAAATATGCAAATAATCAAGGCAACTTTCACCATACTTGTTGCGCATGACTGCAGTGACTGCAGACTCTGGGATCCGCTGAGCCTCGCTCCTGGATTGGTTCTGTCCCATTTTCTCTAAAATGGTCAGTGCGCTGAATATCAACCTCTACGCGTCCATAGGGTGAATTTTTTACTAGAAATTATTTCAATCCAGAATGCACAATTTAGGAATACAGTAGGCTTTGCTCCACTCTCCTATGGAGCCTTCAGTCCCAGCCAGCGCACTCACAACAGCAGCTAGATACCAGAGTGGAGGTCACACCATGACACAGCAAGTAGTGGTAAGGGCTTTCAGTGTTAGTATTTTATTTTTCCCTCTTTTTTTTATTTTTTTATTTTTTATAAGCAGGCAGCCCTCTCGAAACAAGACAACTCACCACAATGTGTGAAGTAGATCAGGTTTGAGGCCTTAGCGCCGGCATTTTCCAGCGAGAGCGATGCAGCCCTCGTGCTCAAAGGCAGAGATGAGGCAGGAAGGGTACCCTCCCTAGTTGGCCAGCCGCAGAAAAAGAACCGGACGGAAAGGGTAGTTTGTGATGCCAAAACTGTTGTGGAATTTCTAATAAAACAGAGAAGTTGTCTTGAATCAAAGAGTCTGATTTATTGAATCAATTGTGCACAATTGTCAAAGAGCTGTTGTCCCTAATAATGTCGTCTTGCCCTCAGCTAACAAATGAAAATACATACAGTGTTTTTATACCATCAAAACAATCATACTCGTTTAGTCTAGACAAAGTGGCTGGAGGCCGTTATAGGCACAAACAAGAGATACACAGGCACAAACAAAGATACACCCATGCATAACAACAGATGGTATTACGAAGGTTAGGTCAGAAAGATCCATAACAATACAAGTAAAGATTTTAAGGTAAAGAAAGACATAAAACAACATATTGACATGTTTTAAAAGTTTAACTTAATTCTTTCTACGTTAAGTCGCTCCCCCTTCACAGAGATATCACAACACAATCAGTGTACGTCACACTAATACTGCACATCGTATCAGGTTTGTCAGCGTGTCGTGGACAGTTTTATATTGTGTTTTTGTATATTTATGGAGAATTGTTGTGTGGGAGCGTGAACAACATAGGCTTGTGGGCTGAGTATTGCACAGAATCTTACAGCTAAACGTAAGGAGGGTTTGAATAGTACCCAGAGATTGCTAAATGAGATCCAACATGCATGGATGACATATAAAACTTCAAGCATGTTTTTGATGAGGGAACAACGTTATAACATGCTAGAAAGCTAAAAAAAAATATTTAGCATAATATCTCCTCTTTAATCAATACGGACATGTGTTGCGTTTCATACAGAATGGCGATTCCTAACCCTGTTATGTGTGTACTGCAGGTGGTGCTGTGTTTCTCCCCAGTGGGCAGTAAGCTTCGTGTGCGTGGCCGAAAATTCCCTGCTGTGGTCAACTGCACAACCATCGACTGGTTCCATGAATGGCCCCAAGAAGCCCTGGAGTCGGTCAGCCTGAGGTTCCTACAGGATCTAGACAGCATTCAGGTAACATGCTCTAAAGTGTGTCCATCTAACCCTCCTCTAAATGTCATCAAAATAACATCTGTCACGTCCACAGATAGAAAGTAGCTCTGAGATTTCTTCTAATAAAGTGAAATGCGTCTTTTAGGAAGCATGTCATGATAACAAATTGATATATTGCTAAAGTAACTATAGATGATAAACAATAATATTGAAACCAAACCTTAACGCAGAATTATCCCCAAAAAACAATGCTAAATGGGCAATATTGTTAAAAACATCCATCCATCCATTTTCTTC
>KN486007.1:1623-22981 GCA_000787095.1 Periophthalmodon schlosseri
AAAAAATTATTATTATTATTATTATTATTATTATTATTATTATATATTTTTTTTTTGTATGTGCCAATTATAAGTTCCCTCAATGTCTTTTATTAGAATAAAGCCAGTGTAGCAGAACTGTCGGCTTGTTTACAACCTGTACCATCATTTAGCTGCATGCACTCGCCTCTCTATTTTTAGCAGTGTGTCCATGTTCCAATATGTCAGCAAATACTTACTGCCTAGCCCAATGCTATCATAATCCAGAGAAAGACAGTAATTATTCTTATTAGCTCTTGGACCATGAACTAGCACAATACACAGTTACTGGCAAAGACTTTACGACAAGCAATACATTTAACAGCTGAGCAAAAGGGAGTAAACCATATGAGTTATCTTAACAATGTTAAATTAATATGACTAAAACATGCATAATTGTTTTATATTACTCTATGGAAAGATAAAGTATGCAAAAAATACAACAAGCTGATTTTTTGTAACTTACACCAAAGCAAACTGTAATACACAAGCCAATCTAGATCAAGTATGTGTATTACTAGAGAGCAGCCATTTTAACTACTTCCTTAAAACCCCATTGAATGCACCAACTATCTGGCAGTGCTACTTGTAATTCACGCTACGAGCCCGCCTTACAACCTGTCAACTTGTGTTCCCGAGGGAGTGATGGGGTCCATAATCAAAGTAACTAACATGAGATTTACCGAGCCCTGGGGTCCACATCTGCTGCCTGTCATAAGGGCTGCTTACAAGACGTGCTGCGGAAGGTGCATTTAAAGTTGAGATTCCTGATTTTACTTCTAACCCTCCCAGGTGCTATTACTGTTACCTTGTATAACACCAAACCATGTGTAATGTGCTTTATAGAGTTAAGGGCAGAGGTTTAGTCTGTTAAAGGTAAATAAAAAACAGTCTAGTTAGAGTAAATGCAGAATTACAAAAAATACCAATACACACCAAAAAAAGAAATGGCACACCCTAGCGCCCCCTTGTGCATATTGCTTTTGTGTCCTTCGGCAAGACCCACTTTGCTTCCAGTGTCTGTATACACTGGTGTATGTCTGAGTATGAGTGCACGAGTGTATGAGTGTGTGGTTAAAGAAGAGATTTGAGTGCCAGCTGGAGGTTGAAACACGTTATATGAATGTGCCCATTGAAAGCTACAATCTTTAAGTAATCTTTCGATAACTGAGATATTTCCGCCTGAACCATTACACCCTACCATAGACTGTATAAAGAAGTGGACTAAGTGGACTACTGACGTCACCCATAGTGTTTATCTCCAGTCAAAGGAAGCTCATTGAGGCCAGCAGTTATAGGGGAACATTAAGAGCAGAGTTCCATATTTGGAATTCCGACCGCAAGTATAATAGCAACCAATGGGCGCTTAGCAACACTGTAAATCAAACCTGTTGCTAACGCTAGTGGGAGCGACCTCAGGGAAAGAAGGCACCTGATTTGTCTATTATTAATGTCCATATCTTGATTTACAGACAAAATAGTGAAATAAAAACACCAGGAGCATGTAGAGCGGCTTAATATGAACATTTTAAGTTTGTGTAGTTTACAGATAAAGGGGCAACAGTTTTTCAACAGGAAGTGAATTGGAGCCAGAGTCAATTGAGCCAGAAGCGCACCCATGCTCACTCCCTATTTGGAATGCGGCGGGTAGCAGGTTAGCTATGTCCATTTATATCTACAGTCCATGCACCATACATTATCTACTTGCAGCCTCTTTCATGTATTATGACCAAGGCCATCCTGTAACATGCAACATGGAACCAGAATGTATCAACTAGAAGACTTGGATTTCTGGAATGCAGGGTTTCAGAATGATAAAAAAAAAAAAAAAAAAAAAAAAAATTGTGTCTTTTGAATGGTGAAAAGTCCTCGAAATGTTGTGTTAAATAATTTTGTCAGTGTCACTAAATGATAACTTTAATTTCACTAAATTTCAAAATTATAACATGTGTTTATATAAAATGTGTAATATGGACTTTGGAGCCCAGAGAATTGGTCAAATCTACCACCAATACAAAATATTTGACTGTAATTCTATCTTCACACCATAAATGTACTTATGTCAGTTCTAGACAAATAGACATACACAGACCTGTTGGAATCTCATCATGGATCAGAAACAATCTCCGTAGTTCAATCTTCTTGGCTCACTCCCTCTCTTATGGTCCCCCTTATCACTCTCAGGGTTAATGGTGAGACGGGGAATGAAACGGGTCTACTTCGAGCTGATCGATAATAGGTAACTCCATCTGCATTCCCAGGCCAGTCCGGCGGAGTCCTGGTGCAGTCCCTCTCAAAGCTTTTCATAGCCTCTCCCCACTCATCGATCGCTGATGGTTTCAGGCCTCTCATTCCCTGCTTCCCTTTATCTTTCATTTAAGCCTCTTTGCACTTTTCAACGTTTTTCGCACCCGGCTCTGTCTTTATTTATGTGAACGTTTCGGCATTGCTCTTAATCTCGTCTGGAGGTCCAAGTGTAATGAATCCTAGCATCTGGTGGTGACATGTATAACAAACATTTCTTTGTCTGTGGCCCAGTGAATGATTATAAGTCAACACAATGGTGACGGATTCCTGCACAGAGCCCAAACAGGAGCATACTTCATATACATTGTCAGCAACTATGGGTGTTTGGTGGGGATTCTGTCTAATTCTTGTTGTTGTGAAGAACTGTCAAATATGCAGCCACTGACACAACCATTCGTGATGTGTTTTGAGTGTTCTAATACATTTATATCATAATCACCTTTGATTTTTTTAACAGTTTCACTACATTGATTTTTTTGTTGGGTTGCACTATAATGATTCAGTCTAGATACAAAGCAGGAATATACAGCAGAAGAGTGCAGTTCTAGAATGCAATGACTAGAACTGTGCAAATAATCAAACTTTAATAGCATCAACATCCAAACATTTCACATCCTCACTGATCAGATTGGAGTTTTTTAAACAAGTTGTGTACAGCTAATCCTGTAACAGTTGTTGAGCAATAACTTTGACTATTTTAATATTAAATGGCTCCAATTAGTAGTCTGTCTTGTTTATGTTCCTGAGACAATGAAACCCTTGGGCCATTGTGTACTACTACACACTGAAGGACCCTAACCATGACATATTACACAACTGCAAGCACACTTGAATTCAGACTATTCAATATGTTTCAATTAATCCCACTAAAATAAGTTTGAATAACTCTGCCCTCAAGCTCATATCCAGTAATTCTAATTGGGAATTTGCAAAGGCTGGACAGTTTTTGGGGTTATGTAGGAAAAAACTTAATGTAAAAAGACAATTTCAACAAGTTATTTGGAATGTTTCAAATGGCATTCAGTGCTTTAAGCATTAGCATTCAAGTGTACTTCTCGGAAATTGTTCTTGTTGGCGAAGTATTGTTATAGCTCTGGCTTCCATTGAATCCAGCCAAGTAAAATGCTGAGAAAATGGGCTATGCGGAGATGAGTCCATTCAGATGCACTTGATGCACTCACAGTGATGGAACAGGATGGTTTTATTGAAATTAAATAGAATGAAAATGATCTACATTGACAGATAACAGCAGCATTCTAGCAGTGCAGTTTGGTAATAGCATAGCAGGTGCTACAATCACAGGTTTTTAGTGCACGTTTTCTGTCATGTGAAAGTGCACACACTGATGTAGTGTTTGTTTCTCATGAAGAAAGCATTTAGAGAGGCTTTTTTGCAGTTTCCACTGAAAATCATACCATCTGCAAGTATATCTTTGTGCATTTAATACACTTCCATTAGCATTTTTTGTTTCATTTTTGTTTATATTGTGCAGCCCTAATGCTAACTCTAACCTATTAATAGAGTAACTAGAGTTTGCATACAGTAGCATATATGATAGCTTACACATAATTGGCATAGCTTGCATTTCATGATGTCAGGTTATCAAAATTCTACCAAATTATAAAAGCATAGTTATTCATGTGAAATAAGAAGACTGAACTTGAGGTGGACTCAGGAGCACAGAGCAATGTACAAGGCTTAACCAATTTAGTTTAAATGTTACAGCAGGTTTAGGGACATGCACAGACATTTTGAGGGAAAAAAGGCACTTTTCCATATTGCTTAAAAAGGAAACAAATATGATTTTGCTTTGTGCATGGGAGTGGGGTCCTCCCCCAGGAGTACATGATATAGGCCCATTGTTGCAGCCTGTTGTAGTTATTTATTTTAGACTATAACAACTGGCCCACTTTTATGGCATATTTGTCGTTAACAAATACTGATCACTTGTGTTGATCTTCTGTGTCAGTGGTTCCCAGCGGAGCCCCGTCCTCTGCTCCCCCCCCGCGTCCGCCCCTGCTCTACAGCGCACTCAGCTCAGCCACTGCCTGAGCTGCAGCTTCAAACTGGGTTGTGGATGAACGCTTCAGACAACAGTCTAAAACTTTTGTCCAGACACATATGTTGTGTTGCATTTATGAAGAATTCTGATCTTTTCCGAGAAATGCGCTGTGCATTGCAGGGATATACTCACTCTATTGAATGGATAGACGTATTATTGCATCAGCTGTTTTGCTCATAACATCATGAATAAGAGGCGGACTGTCAAAAAAAAAAAAAAAAAACTGGCTAAAAGCTTAGGTGGTGTAGAACATGTTTATGGACTCTAAACTGTCTCTGTAGTTTCTGATTTGGCCGTATGTGCTGTTAAGGTTAAGACACAGGTAGACTCCGCCTGGAAACTGCAACAGACAGACGCACATGAGCGAGTGAGAGGCAGGAGGGTGGGAGCGGGAGAGAAATTCTTTTATAGTATATTTGAGTGTTTTAAATTACTTTTACACATCTGCTCTCTTCATGGGGCAAATATTGTGTTGACCACAAGACCAAAATGGCAGGGGCTTGAGCACCACCTGGGCTCTATCTGTGCACGTTCCTGAACAGGTTTCAACTGAGATGTCTGACACAAATCTCACTCATCGCAGACTCATCGCAGTTATATAGAGATGTATTTCTGATAAAGAAAACCAATAAGTAAAAAAGATTAGCCCCAATTTTACCCCTCTGTCATTTGTCCATTTGGCTCAGTTCCCACACTGGGAGATGCAACCTGTTTCCTTATCAACACAGGGCCAGGTGCATTCTGGGAGCTTCCTGCTTGCCCTTTATCAGTCTGGGATGTTTGCTGGACACCGGTGTGCATCATATTTTTGGGTGCTTGATTGGAGGAGGGCAGACTATGTGGATGTGTGTATCCTGGCATGCCTGTTTTAGCAGAGGGGTCCCCAGCTGCTCCCTGGAGGTCAATTGGAGGGGGTAGGGGGTGGGTTTTGACACTTCAAAGGGCTGAAGAAGGCGGTTATGCCAAACTGACCTGCCGCTGAGGGGAAAATCCGGTTTATTTGGTTGAAGCTTGGCCTGGCAGGGGCACTGGCTAACACCGCTGACTGGCACTCACCGCAGTATAACCACCCATACAGCATCAAATCCCAAAATCCACAAGCACCTCACCTCATCTCAGGGGAAAGCACTGCCCAATCTCCCACAAGTCACCTCTCTACACCAGCTTTTATTGCAGGGCAGACTACTGTTTTCACGGTATGTGCTAACAGGAATGTATTTTCATTCAATTTTTATTTGTCCAGGGAAAGGAAAGCTCAAGGTTCAAGGTTTTTTATGTGTCATTCCAACATGCGAAAAAACATGACAAATAAATTAGTTCCTCAAGGCCCAGTGATGCTTTAAAAGAAGATATGAAAAGTACTTGTAGTAAATACAAAATACAATAATAAATACTACTTAAACATTAGCATTAACAAAACATTACACAATAGGAAGAGCAGGGACGTCAGCATAAGGCAAAAAAGTTATTAGTGTGCACTATTCATAAGTCTAACAGCCTCGGGAAAGAAGCTGGACGATACAGTATGTGGCTTTCTGCAGGTGTCACATCACCTGTTTGATTCAATGAAAATAGAAAGTTAAAACCATATTTCGGAACATTCTCCATGGAGATATACCTGGAGCAGGAAGAGACCCTTATCCAAGCCAAATAAGAATTAGGTTTATGGAGATGCAAGCCCGGTCAGACTAAGGATGCACGTTTTTCAGTACAATAAACACAACCAAAATGAAAACAACAAAATGCTTTAATTTAATTTTTTGGCTAAAACGTTACATACTGCAGCTTTAACAGCCCATTGTTTTCAATTTAAAATGTACATATTTGAGTACACATAGATGATTTATCAAGAGGCAGTGAGTCACAGTATGTTTTTAATTCACTGATAACCACTTTACTGACTCTCATTCAGGCTTTAGAACAAAGAAGACTCTACGTGACCTTTTGACCTCTGCCTAGCCTGACAACACTTGTGGTGCCCTTCTTCTCTACATGGCTGATTTTTATTTAAATCACTATCATTAACATGACCTTTGTATGACCCCTTGCTTATCTTCCCTCCTCCTCCTCCGTGAACACATTTTTCTGCCTTTTGTTATGATGAATAACCAGGATGCATCACGCTCCTGCAACACTGCAGAAATATATAGCTCATTGTAACCTTTCTTATAAGACGGGTTATACATTCACATTCACCACAATACTGTTTCAGACTGTTTAAAACATTTTAAAAAGCACTCAGACTAAGGTTGTGTAATTATCAAATTTTAATCAAATCAAAATCCAGTCATTGCAAATCAGGTTTTTAATTGAAAGGTCTACAGCCTGTCAGTAAAGGCATTTTTGAGCACGTTTGGAGCAGAGTTCAGAGTCTGTAGAAAGAAATGCAACATGAAACTCATAGATAGAGCCATTTTTGTATGTTTTTTAAATAGAAAATTCAATTAAACTGGTTCACTTTTTTGCTTTTTTGCCGAGCCTTTTGACCAAAGAGCAAATAGTTTCCACTTCTAATACACAACAGCTACCGGATCAAATCGTATGTGCAACTGCCTGATACTGTACACTCAATGTGATATTTTTTGGCTGCGTGCTGTTTCATACAGTGCACACCAGGCTTTATCACTCATCCATGTATTGTCAACAAAAGAGAAGATAGACGTATATAAAAAACCCCACACACAAACACACACACATGCACGCACACACACGCACACCGAGCCTTCAAAGCGGCCGACTGGGGAGCGGAGAGGAAAAACGCTTTGGCTTTAAAACGTTTTGAAACACTTTTATCTCATCAAGCCTGACTGATCACAAAGAAAATTGATCGGTACCAGCCAAGAGGTACTTGAATAGACTTTGTAGTCCTGGGTGATTTGCTTGACAGTTTCCTGCAGTGGGACCCAGCTTAAAAGGGATTCTGATAGAGCCAGTGAGTGAATGAATCATATTGATGTGATGCTATTGTGTCTTGATCTTGATTTTAAACTGTTTAATGGTTTCTGGCGTGAATTTGTACCTCTGGGTGTGTGAGTGTGTACGCAAATACCAGTGAATAACAGTTTTTTTCATTCCAAACCAGGAGGAATGATGGAAATTTTGTTCCGTGTTAAAGATAGTCATTAACTTTTTCATGTTGCAAACGTGGAAAACATGTCATTTGGTCATGGCTATTTCATTTTATTTTAGATAGACTTTGGAAAACAAAATGATAACCACTGTGGAACTGGGGTTGTCAAATTTCAACAGCATAACTACTGCAGTCAAACAACACATTTAAATATAGAGTAGATGAAAGTAGGACGCAAGGCATAAACACGTAAGTCTTCTACTATCAGCACCAGTCACTTCATATAAATGTGCGAAGACAACATGGCACCTTTTGGCTCTCCAGGGCAAACGATCTGCAGACACGACTAACATTGTTGTCTCAAGTCTTAAAAGTGTCAACAATGTACTTTTGTCAGTGGCAGTTGCTCTAGAAATAACTAAGTCTACTAAGCCCAATAGGTTGTGTTTGCATTTTACAATTTCATGATGTCATAATAGCAGATAGCAGCAATAACACCCTATGTAACTCTATGGGAGATGTACTGTTTTTGAAAGAAATACCCAAAATAAACATCCAAAAACACTGAATAGGCTCTGAGCACTGTAGTACACTAGCTAGCGTAAAATAAACAACCTATTAAAATTCAAATTCATTAAAATAAAGACTACCCAATTATTTTTATATGTAAAACACTTCAGTTTGTGGTGTTTGTTATGCCTCAGAATTCTGCATTAGCGTTAGCATTGAGAAACAAACAGCTCTCTTTCACAGAAGGGTATTCATTTTATTTGTGTAGTGTTGTCAGTGACATCGACCCGCAGCTCTCTGTCCACTGCCTTATCTTTAAATATGTATTCATTTTAGCGTGACTCTGCAAAAACCCCGCAGAGATAAAATTGGGCAGGAAGTATTGATGTTAACAGTGAGGTTGCCGCGTGCTATTGTGCAGAGCCTATTTGTTAGGGATTGGTTCTACAAACTTGCCGTATAAATATTATGGCCTTTTTTTTAAGTCTTTCATTCTCCAGTCCCTGTTGTTTAAATTTGAGCTAGTGGACTGGTCAGAATTATGTGGTGGAATTTGCTGTTTGTTCACTGTCATAATGCAGATTTGTTGATCTTGTTTATGATTCATATATCTGTAATTACTGACTCTATCCACAAGAAACAAAAACTGGCACAAAGTCCAGTGAGTATAACTAAACAAAAGTGAAATGATGTGTTCACAATAGCGTCAGAAAGTGGTTCCATTATTCAGCCCCAACAATTGTTCTTTGATTGTTGTCTGCTGAAAGGAATTGAAGCCCTAAGACTAATATGGGAATTTTGTGAAGCAAATCCTTAGCAAGTTATGATAAGGTTCAACGTTTGTAGATAAATTGGAAATTTCTTTCAAAAAACGTCAAATTCTATAACATGGACACAACCTATAAATAGAACACATGGAAAATGAAAAAAAAAAAATGAAAAAGCACATTGGTTAGGCTGAAAAAGGTATTTATAATTGGTTATGTGATTGTACTTTTTAACTACACAATTTAGTGTAAATGATTTAAAACGTTTCTATTAAGATTAAGAGACAGTATTTTTTTTACAAGACACAGGTATAAACCTCTTTACCAAACCTGTGTGTCTTTAATTTCTGTAATATTTAAAACAAATCATACACACATGAGGCAGTAGAGCCCCTCTTGGCATTTATTAATAGTATGACCCAGTAATGTCATGTAATTGTAGGTAGAGTGGGAGAGGGGGAGGCGTATTGTTTAAAATGCAGATTTGAAATACTACCATGTTACGCATACCAGAGCAGAGCTGGGGGATAGGGACATCTCATTCGTTCAGCTGTCATCATGTGAACTATTGAGAAAGAGAGACATTGAACCTCCAAAGTTAATATACCATTAGATATCAGATGGCTGGTGGATTATTACTATTTTACTGCCAGAGGGGTCAACTGGGAATTTGTGGAAATCCTGTGTGTGATTTCTACCTGTCCTCTTGCCGTAATAAATATGCAAAGCACACAAGGACACTCTCAAGGCAAAAACCATAAAATGAAGCCCTTTTTTTCCATTTCAGCATCTCCTCTATCCTAAACCCATCCTCTCCGCTCCTCCACCCTCTCCACCCTCTCCACCCCTATTAACTCAGGGATGCCGTCAAGAGCCAGGCCAGCTCTTTGTTTTTGGCCGGCTTTGTTAAACTGGGCCACTTGAAGGTTATAGCATGACACTATCAAATGCCGTGTGTGGTACCAAGTCTTATTGGTAAGGTTGCGCCGATTAGCATACCTGAAATGTGTGACTGAAGTAACATGGGGAGTCCCGTTTGGTGTCATATATTTTCCTGTGTGACTGCATTTTGGTAAAACTCATGGACTTGATGGAAGGTCTTGTTTCCATGGAGGTATTGCTTTGGCTGAAATGTCCCACAGCACAGTGGGACAAAAGTACTTTGAAAAATATGATTTCTTACTGTCAGTGGACTTGCCATTGAGATCTGCAATTCTAGGGCTGAAATCATCCAAATGATTCTAGTGAAGGTGTATGGAGTTTAAAAACACTGGAGCTGTATTACCACGTGACATCACAAGGTGGAACAGAACATTTGCCTAAATATGCAGGGTTTGTGTGTTAAAAATGTGTGAATGAAACGAAACACAACTCCAGGTTTGTTTGTGATGAGGAAACAACATTATAACATAGATCAGCTGATAGTGTGACCAATATCTTTCATTGTATACTTGTATTGTATTAATAGTATTTTCACCTCTCTTTCAGCATGTTAGAGTAGATACTGAGTGGACTCGCCTCTCTACAGATCTGACTGGTGACTGGGTCTGGTTGGCTCACCAGCTTGTGTTCATGAAAAATTCTAGACAAAGCAATAACATCTCCACAGAGAGAACTAGGAGCTGACCTTTGACCAGAAAAGCTGCATGTTCCACCTTTAAAATCAGGTTGAACCAGACATATAGATGTATGTTGACCAACTTTTGGTTTAGTTTCAGTTTTGAGTCTGTGAATAGCTGAAACCTGCCTAAAGAGCCACTGTTTGCTGAAGTGAGAAGTCCATTTGAAATAATGCACCAACTCTCCTGAGGTTTGGTTTCTAATTGAACGGGAGACAGTGTCCTTCAGCTGTAAAAAGACAGGCCATGCTGAAAGTGACACAGATTCTAAGAGAAGGCATTAAATTAACATTAATATTTAAGTCAAGTTGTGAAGAAGTAAATGTATATATTCATTGTTGTTTTCTATTGAGAGATAAAATATTGTGACTTAGTGGCTCTTTTACCCAAGCCTTACCTGACCATAACTGTATATCTTAATGTAATGCCAATGTTTGGATTCCAGTTTTCTACAGTCGGCTGCTTCTGCACTTACACACTTTGATATGACAGACAGACTACCATTTATTTGAAATTTTACATCCCAATAAAACAAAGCAATAGCTGCTCTCCATCACACTTCCTCGGAGCCCAAATCAAATGAAACCACTGAATTTGACAGCTAGTAATGTTTTGGACAGCAGTTGTGACAGATTTTAACTGCATGACTAGGCAAAATGGCCAACACAATGCTGAGGCTTGGAACATTGGCATTTTATATTGTAGCACTGTCAGTTTCCAGCAGCAAAAACAAAACAGACTAGCTCACTGGTGTCAATAACAATTTGTTTGGTGGTATGGCCTTCTGCAGTGACTCAACATCCACAATCCTCCAACAAAGTTAAACAGGAATTAAATGGAGATTTTTGCAACCATGTAATTGTATTGTATCCTATTTTATATTGTACAGAGTGCATTTTCTGTCACACTGGTTCCGTCTGATCTCTTGTGAGCTTTAATCCATGTTAAAATGTTGTTACCTCATCACAAACATACCTGAAGTTGTGATTTGTTTCATTCACATGTTTGAGTAACCCTTTATTATTAGTCTGTCTACATCTCCAAAGCTCAAAATGCTCTGTTCCACCTCGTGATGTCATGAAACAACAGTTAATAGCTATTGTTTACCTTTAGTTCAGTAGAGATTCCAGCAATGAAAATCTGAGCTGAAATCATCCAAATGATTCAAGTGAAGGTGTATGGAGTTTGAAAACACAGTGGAGCACTTTCTGTATTACTACATGACATCATTAGGTGGAACAGAGCATTTGCAGTTTGCGAAAAGAACTCAGTGTAAATATGCAGGGTTTGTGTGCTAAACGTGTGAATGAAACAAAACACAACTCCAGGTATGTTTGTGGTGAGGAAACAACATTATAACATACGGAAAGTAGCATAATATATCAGTAAAATTAGTTGATAGTGTGACCAGTGTCTTTCATCATGTGCTTGTCTTGTATTAATAGTATTTTTATCTCTCTCTCAACATGTTAGGGTAGAGATTGAGGTACTGAGTGAAATGCCCACATATATTCCGCCTACACTCTCCCAGGGAAAACACAATATGTTTTTTCCGCAATACAGCGAAACAGGCAGCGCGTTTAACATGTGTGAGAGTGGGCTGGAGGGTCAGGCCTGTCTTCAAGTGTGGACTTTTGTATTCGCATATAAACAAGCTTTTCACCATCTTACAGTTTATTCTCCAGACATAATCCTCTGTGTGGAGAGTCCTGTGACCTGTCTGGAAACAAAGCCAAATCCACAACATCTCTATTATGGAAAAACAAAACAGACTTTTCACTGTTCAAAAAGGTTTGCGATGTATATTTCAAGGTAGAAGGTCTGCCACCTGCTTGCTCGTCTCCATGGAGATGTCACTGGTTTACAGTGAATGTTCCCCAGTATGGCATATATATCTCCAGGCTAACGTACTGCTCAGATCTGTGGAGAAGGACGACCCTGCTCACTGTAAGAAATGATGTTTTTCAAGTTTTTTTCAGTAATAAAATGATCACCAATATGGATTAGTTTTATGCCGTGTGAAACGTTCTAGAAAATTTACAAAATGCATCTGTGTCAGTCCATAGCATGTTCCAATTGTGACAGGTTATTATTATTATTATTATTATTAATGCATTTATTTTATTTATTTTTACTTAAGATGTTAACGGAATATTTTAAAAACTCACTGAAAAAAACTGGTAGCAGTTACTCACAGGTCACATACCTCAGCGCAGCTCTGTACCTGCTTCCTGTCTGAGTTAGCGCTGCAGCTAACCCCAGGTCTCTAATGGTTATTCACAGCTGGCCATCAAGCTGAAATCAGAACCTCTTTTCATGACGCAACTTTGAAGAGGTTAGAGCTCACATTTCAGTAGTACGCCGCAGATTATGGCTGTAAGAAGTCGTTACGTTTGGGAATAGCTTACAGAGCACTTTTGCAAAATCCAAATCATTCAAACTGCTCTAAGTAAAAAGAAAAAGTTGCTGTAACGTCATCAGATCTGCAGGAGGTTCAGGGAGTGGACTCATGATGTAAGTTATAACCCATGATGCAACAGGCGCTAAATCCAGATGCAAGATACGGCTATTTATAGATCAGTAACTCCAATGTTATGTTTTAGGTTCAGCCTAAGACAAACTTTATTGATCCACAAGGGAAATGATTTGGACACAGTAGCTCACACATTACAATATTATATAAATGCCAATAATAAAAAAAAAAAAAAAAATCTAAATAAGTAGGAAAAACTCATTGTTCATCCAATCAAACACTTGGTCGACTTGTACACGGCTAAGTTCATGTACAGAGTAAAACATAATGCAATTCCTCATTCTTTGCAAACAATGTTCACTCAGAGAGAAAGTAAATACAGACTAAGGGGCATGTGTATGTTAAATAGACCACTTGTAAGAACTACTCTTATGGAACATTGTTTATCAAGCAAAGGAGTTCAATTATGGAACAGTTGCTGCAATCAGCTAAAACAAGCTACTTCTCTTTTACAATTCAAAATATTTTTGAAGAGAATAGTAATGGAAAAATATCTGAAAGAATAACAACAGTAAGGGGAGTTTTGTGAGAATTAGAATAACAATTGCAGATTTTTTTTTTTTTCATTATAATGTAAATGTCCAGTGACAGGCTGTATTAGTTTTTTTAAATGAAGGCCCATTAAAAGTGCTGTAACCAGAGATAAGGGTAGGCACAAAAAGCTTCAGCTTATTATTATTAAAATGTAGTAAAATACAAACGATACCTCAGCTATATACAAGGTACAGGTGGGTAAGGAGAAAAATACAGATAAAATAGTGATTTGACATGACATAGGGTTATCTATTACATAAGGAGGAGTTGTTGTACAGTTGTATGGAGTATGGTATGAATGAGTGAGCTCCTCTGTCCCTCTATATGCAGTGATGTTATGTTTGTGAATGAGTCGGCTCTTCTGAATGGGTCTTTAACATAAACAGTTGGATCCGAATCTCATTTTGTAAAAGAACCTAATCTTTTTCTTTCTATTATTTATGCATTTGGTTAGCTTCATGCATTGGTTAACACTGAACCAAAACAAGAATTAACAGAGAAGCAGAGCAGGCAACACAAACAAAAAGCAAAAAAAAAACATATTTGGCATCTTAATAACAGGGTTTTTTTTTTATTATTATTACTATTATTATATTGCAACATTTTATTTATAATTTCATAATTTCAAAGGGTGAACTCACTCACACTCTAAGTTTGAACCATTTTAAACAAATCTAAGACTTGGTCATTTCTCTCAGATTAGTTTCTAAAATGAGTTTTCACATTCGCTTTTGAATGGTTCTTTGACATGAACAGATCCGAAAGATTCGGATCCTACAAAGGAGCCAAAAGTCCCATCACTACGATGCGGTGGGTGAGTAGTAATGTCCTTGATGGAGAGCAGTTTGTCCAGTGTCCTCCTGCCCTTCACTGTGACAAATGCCTCCAGCTCACAGCCGATGAACAGATTCTTTTTAGATGAACAGAGAATTTGAATGTCAATAAATTTCAGGTTGGATTCAGTTATAATAATCTTAAAGTAAATGTGATTTTGCATGGCAGTTCATTTACACAGCATATTACACAATCCCACTGTATACTGGATGGAAATATTTCAGCTACCAGTCAGGGAAGATTGTGTTTTGTTGGAGTGTGTATGGTTATGAATAGTATAAATAATAATGAACGGTCTACAATTGGAAAGAAATGCCACCACTAAAATCTGAAAATATGGCTTTAACATGAAGTTAGTCTCACTTATACATTTCACAATCAGGGGCGTCAGACTGGGGGGGGAAAGGGTACTGTTAACCCAGGGCTCAGTGTCGGGAGGGGCCCCTCACAAACTCTGTAATATGCATTTTTCATAAGATAATATGTAATGCGGGCCTCTTCCAAGATGATTTTTACCTCGGGCCCAGAATTTGGTGCTACACCCCTGCTCACAATATTATCTTGACCTTATCAGCTCTGTTAAATACTTGTTCATTCGTATTACAACATTTATTCCTGACAGGGATTTCAAATAACCCCAAGCAGCAATGGTTTTAGGGCTGGCAATATGACAAAAATGAATCATGATTTTGACATTAATTTCCTGAACATAGACAAGATAGACATTGACACAACTCTGCTCCAAACTACATGCTTTGACTGGTACTCACTAGTGATGTGACGTTGTGAACGAGTCGGCTCTTTTAAACGGTTCCTTAACGCGAATGGTTGGAACCGTATCTCAGTTTTTAAAAGAATTGAATCTTTTTCATTCTCTTTTTTATGCATTTTTACACAGATTAACGCTGAACCGACACAAGAATCAGTACAGAACATAGACCGTATAGACTTTATACAGTCTGTGGTACAAAAGCAGAGCAGACGACACGAGTGAGAGCTTTGTGCACAAAAAAATCATAATAGCCGTTAGTTTTTAAAATGATTATTATAGTGCAATGTTTTATTTAAATTATGCATAATTTCAAAGAGTAAATACACTCTCTGTGATTAGTTTGTAGATAAAATTAATTCTCACATTGGCTTCTGGCATATAAATACGTTTTTTGAACGGCTCTTTGAAAGGAACGGCTCAATGGCGACAGTGGCTCAGTTGGTAGAGCGTTTGTCCACTGATCTGAAAGCTGGCAGTTTGATTCCCGCTCTCTACATAAACATCATTGGTTGAGCGGTCAGATTTTCTGACCCACAGGTTGGCAGTACAATGCTAGCTTCCACAGATGAATGCTGTTGTTGTGTCCTTGGGCGAGACATTTAACCCACCTCGCCCCCAGTGTCTGCGTACACTGGTGTATGAATGTGTGTGTGAATGGAAGAGTGGTTCCTTGATGTAAAAGCGCTTTTAGTGCCTTGAAAGTGGAAAAGCAATATATAAAAATCTGACCATTTACAAAAAGATTGGTATCCGATCACTAGCACTGACTGTAGACCTCTCATTTATGAAGACCCAGACATGCCATTGCCAACTACAAATCTCTATCTAGATTAAAATGTAATTAATTGCACATCCCTATTTTTGTCACATCTAGCACAGCTTTGAGTCACCTGTTGAATAGTTTATGTGTGCTCAGATGCAGTATGTAGTACAGCTAGAGTGAGGCAACATAGGGACACAAGTGCCTGACATAAAATAAGTGGAGGAAACCTTGTTTATTTATAACTTAGTGCACGTTTGGATGTTTTCAGCAGACCCTGTGGACGTGCTGGTATTCTGACTGCTTTACCTCTGAGCCTCTATTGGTTTTTGCTGGCCGAGATGATCCCTTCCCACTTTCCTCTTTACAACCTTCAATAAAACAGCATCAGGGAGCTGAGAGGAGCCGGACAAGAAAATAAAGTGAGCATCCATTTCTGCCTGAATTATTTCCGGGACTTGTGGGCTCGCCCCGATAAAAAAAGAACAGAAAGAAATCCAGGGCTTATTTAAATAAAAGACCATCTTGCTCCAGCGCTGTTCACAATTACAGGGCCTAGTCAATTTTGCCTCGGCAGTCTATGGTCTAGGGTTGCACAACATATACGAATTGCAATTTGAGTTGGCGCCATTATCAAATCACAAAGACTGCAGTTGTTTAGATAGCAGAATGCAAATAACAAAATATGCTGTCTTGTTATACTTTGTCTGTTGTACTTGTAGTTTAGACCCTAACAAACATGTTCTGAAATTCATGCGATTCTTGTAGTAGTTTATCAGTTCCTAGTTTCTATTTTTTAAACATATATCGCAAATCTAATCGCAATCAGAAAAATCACAACTAGATTTTTTTTCTTTTTCTAAAATTGTGCAGTGCTAATTTGATCCATTTCAGAGCGTTGAATGCCTGGTTGAGTTGTGAAGACGTGATGGTTGATTGATGTTGTGTGTCCTCACGTGAAGGTCAGTGGTTTCTAATCTCTCCATTCACTCCGTTCATTAGGCCTTACATTAAGTCAATAAGTGTCAGTTTAGACAAGTGGGAGAGGTGGAGGCCAGGCTGAGGGAGCAGAATTTAACATGGTCACACTACAGGGTTACCCGAGATTAAACGGAGGATGTAGGTGGCAGAGGGGTTAGCGTGTCATGGCTAAAATGACAGTGAGCCAGGATCAAAATGAGCAGTATATGTCCAAATCATACAAATGTTCCTTTAAAAACATTTTGCATTCTTGTGGCTTTGATACTATAATAGAGCCACGTGTTTGTGGTGGACACAATTTGACCACAGAACTTAAAGGGCTTAAAAACTGCGCAAGAATTTTACCTGTGACGCAACAATTTGAGCAAAATGCAAACAGAATTTTTTTCAACTCTCTGAGATGGCTACTTTTGGTTAATAGATTAATGAAACAAGCGTGAGTGAAGCAAAAGTACAACTCAAGGTATGTATTTGATGAGAGGACAACAATATAACATGGTTAATGCAAGCATCATTAGTTTTTGTTTGTTTATTACTTTTTAGACCAATTCTTAAACCCTGGGAACATTACATTTCAGCGGGGGGTGAAAATGTCTACGGTATTTTACTCCCAAGCACCAAAACATGCATTTGATCATTGCTTGAAACTAATGCAACCATGTATTTGCTTTCTTTGTAATTTTTGTTGCTCTATGGCTACTTAGCCATGCAGCTGAATTCTGCCTACACTCCAAAGTTGTTGATATTGTGTTTATCCATCACACAACCATCACCAACCTCTCAGATGAAGATGAATGAATAAGTTCTGCTATAATGACCAAGTTTGGGGTGATATTTTCAGTCTTGAATGTAGAAAGAAGACAAATGGCCACTAACAGGTGTTTGAAGTGACACTTATCGACTTTATGTTCAGTGTAATGAATGGAGTCTGAGCTGACATTTAAAAGCTCTGACCTGTTCCCAAGGACGTAATGTATCAATCATGCAGCCATCTTTAAATAAGGCTACGGGAATGACTATCAGAGCATAAAAGTCTTTAAGGCCCACTGAACCAAATCATGTAATAAATCACACAAAGCCATGAGTAAAATAAAAAAATGAAACAGGTAAAAATTATTCCGGTCACTCAGTGCTATGAGTTTGAGTCCCAATTTTTACACTGTGTGAAACGTCTGTCCCCATGCACTCTTCACCCCCATTTTCCAATATTTAGTCATCATTGGTGAAGGGAATTGAGTACCAAAACCCTAAATGACAACATAAACAATGTTCCTCAACATGTAGAGTGTTTTTATAATACGTGAATCAACTTAACAATTGTTACTAGTAAAACTGATATACAATTTGAACATATTTCCTCATATCTGGGGGACACAGATAAGTTATGTTTATGAAATATGTAAGGTATATGGTTAAAAAAGATCCACTCAACCACAACATATGAGTTGAATATGGACATGCACTTAATTCACTAAAGAAAACTGATTCATGAGCGAAATGACTGTGCAAATTACTCATTTTACAAGCAATCGCCAAACCTAAAAAGAACACAAAGATAATACACAGAGTCATTCACAACTAAAGCACATTTGGCTAAAATCCTGGACGCAGTAGAAATTGAAGCATAATACACAGGCTGTGAAGACGACGCAGCAGAGAGGAAGAGGAGTTGGAGGAGGGCAGGATGGAGATGAAGGGGCACAAAACACCTCAGATCAGCTCTTTATGGCTTAAGAGAAAAGCAAAACAGCACACCATTTACACTAAACGGCCCGTGCACACCAGTGATGTATAACAGTGGACCCTGCATTTAATTAAGCCGCTCCCCTCTGCCGCTCCTCTTTTTCTCCTCAGCCACAGCCAGCGTAATCATTTCATATACAGTGTGATATCATCTGCTTAATGTGCTATTTTACCATACAGTTAAAGCAGAGCGATAAATCTGGCGGTGGGCTACATTAATAGATGCGGGCCCTCCCTGAATAATGTGTGCATTAGATTAGAAGCACCACTACACCACAGAGAGCGAGAAAGAGAGGGAGAGAGGAAGACATCACCTTTATCTTTGAGTTCCCAGAGGAGAGTGAACTCACTGACATATGCTGGAGTTGGATAGTGGTGTCTGCTCTCATTTACAAAAGTATAGTAATTTGACAGGAAAGTTACATTTTGTTGTGTTCATTCATGCCACGAGGAATAGATTTAGTATAAGTGTAATCACTTGATAGCATAGACTGTATAAAGAAGTGGACTAAGTGAGTGTGACGTCACCCATAGCATTCGGCTCCATTCAAATGAAGCTTATCGAGGCTAGCGGTTATAGGGACGAATTTGGAGCCGTGTTGGAATTCTGACCACGAGTATCATAGCAACCAAAGAACCAATCTGGAGCCAGGCTGTTGAAGATAACGCTCCTTCCTGCCCACACCGCTGGTTTAGCAGGGAGCGGGCGCTTAGCAATGCTGTCAATCAAACTTGTTGCTAATGCTAGCGGGAGCAACCTTGGGAAAGAAGGCAGCTGATTTGTCTGTTATTAATGTTCATATCTTCATTTACAGGCACAATAGCGAAATAAAAATACCAGGATCATGTAGAGTGGGTTAATACAACATTTTAAGACCAAAATGACTGTGACCAATGGCCAAATGGCTCACTGCAGCAGTTACAGAGAGAGGGGTGACAGTTTTCTAATGTAAAGTGAATTGGAGCAGATGGAGCCGGAAGTGCTCACTTCCTATTTGGAACGCGCCGGCTAGCACGTTAACTATGTCCATTTATATGTACAATCTATGGTTGATTGCATCAGTAGGCCTTTGTAACATCGTACAGCTATATACATATTATTAAACATAACTCCTATAAAAATATGAAATACAATTGTGTAAATAATATCTACTTATATGATAGCTGGTGTAAGGAAACAATTTGGAAACAATGCAATCTTCTGATTGTTTATTTTGTGAACATAAGGGCTACTGTAGGCCATAACCCACGCCGCCAAAAGAGCAAAACAACAGAAGTCTCAACTCACTAGAGCCAGTCTCCAAAACAGACCAGTAACTGATGGCATAGCAGCCAAGTGTCACATACAAAAGCAGTTACATTAACAACAACCATAGACTGTATAAAGAAGTGGACGAATTGAGTGTGACGTCACCCAATGCGTTTGGCACCAATCAAATGAAGCTCATCGAGGCTAGAGCAGTTATAGAGAAGCATTTGGAGCCGAGTTCCACGTTTGGAATTCTACCCATGAGTGTGATAGCAACAACGATTGGATTAAACCCCCCATACTGCCCGCACCGCTGGTTTAGCCGGGAACGAGCACTTAGCAACGCTGTCAATCAAACGCTAGAAAGAAAGAAGGCGCCCGATTTGTCTGTTGTTAATGTTCATATCTAGATTAACGGACAAAACAGAGAAATAAAAACACCTTGATTATGTAGAGCGGGTTAATACGAACATTTTAAGACCAAATGACGAGGCTCACTACAGCAATTACAGAGGGAGGGGTGACAGCTTTTCAGTGTAACGTCATTTGGAGCCAGAGTCGACGGAGCCGGAAGTGCGCCCATGATCACTTCCTATTTGGAACGCAGCGTCTAGTGCGTTAGCTATATCCATTTACATATACAGTCTGTACAACAACACATAAACAGTTACAAGAACAACACAAGGTGTCGACTCTGAACTAAACAAAAATATCAGATCATTAGAGTATGTCGGTTACTATACTTATCACATTGCTTATGAGTTATAAAGTTAAGTGAAGTGTTGTAGCTTTATAAGGATTTTTGAAATGGGAATTGTGTTCACTGCAAGTTATGACCTAATTCACAAATCTCAACATGGGTAACAGTTGTGCAAGTTTAGAAAGAGCACTAATATTAACTACAGTACATCACAAATCACTGCTTCATCAGTTTGATAAGACCAAACGATTCACTGACTCAAACAGTAAGAGAAAAGGTTGGTGGGAGCAGCATGTGGAGTGTGTGTAAGAAGGAAAGATTAAAAAGAAAATAACAAAAGCTTTTGTTGAAAGATGTGTTCCTGTGATCACTTGTAAGTTCCCGATAACTCATTTCAGTCACACAAAAGCTCGTACCGTCTGCCCAGCGGGACGCCTCAACAAAACCGCTCTGACACGCTTTCAACATCCAAACGACTTCCAACCAGTTCACGCCCCACGTGAAAGTCGAAACTACGAGAAAGACAGGTCTCCATCAGTTTTTATGAATGCAGAGTAGAAGTTACATTAGGAAACAGATAGTATAAACTCACAAATATTGTTTTCAAGTGACGCAAGATTGGCTCAAATGCAGAAGTTTACCAAATGCAATACAAAATCCAATACAATATTGCGTTAGGAGACTGATCAAGTGAGAGATACATGGTTTTCAAAGTGATGAAAATCTAGCACATAGCCACATAGCGATTAACAATTCAAACGAAATATTTTTATTTTCTTTTGAATAAGCAAGAGTCCTCAAGATATAAACACCTCACCTATAAACAGCTGAAGCCGAAATACATGAATAAAACGACTAGAAAAGATTTTGGAGGTTGACAAGTTCCAAATATCAAAACT
>KN486007.1:23039-38984 GCA_000787095.1 Periophthalmodon schlosseri
GTAACGTGATGCCTGATTAAACTCTGTCTAGGCATCGTCTTTACAATTTGCAAACTCTGTATTTATGGAGGACTGGCAATATGAGTAACTCCCCTTTTTCCACCCTCATTCAAACTGTAGAAATTCACACAGTGTATTAAGACACCTGTCAATATGAACCAGCTTTATCTGTTGAGGAGTTAGCTGTCACCACGACGAATCCAGTAATGCGCCTGTTATGGATACTATGGGTGTATTTTTACTACACTATCATTACAGTCATACAAATTTTGCATAAAAGACACAACCCGTTTACAATTTGATTAACATTCCTTAAAAACAAACATACAATTATAATGAATTAGAATTTCATTTAGCCATGATTTGAAAACACGGTAAGACATTTACGCAGTTCCTAAACCGGGAGTTAGAGGTGATGTCCCTTTGAAGAGAATCTAATCCGCAATTATGTTTGAATGGAAGTGCATAGAGATGACTGCTGAGAAAATAGTCATAATTATGTCATATTCCTCTGATGCAAAATGGTTGAAATGTTAATTATTCACTTGTTTGTGACTTATCAAAGCTACAATGTCACGCTCCTCTCCGGCTGACGACACACACAGTCAACAGGAAATAGGAAAGATTTCATTGCGCCACCAAATTATAATTGGCGAGATATAACACATTTTGAAAAAGTCACTCGGTTGTACAGCTAATAGCTATAAGATAATATTAAAATAAATACAGAAAAGTGACAAATACTGCCTTCTTTTTTATCCTTACTATTCAAATAAACCTTAAATCTTAAAGGTGCACTTTTTTGGTGGGAGGTCAGTCATTTGGCGTGTCTCCTTGGAAATGTTATTGCCCTGCATGGAATGATCCACAGTATGGCATTACACTTATCTATCTTGCATTTATTGAATAACAGGTGTTTCTATAGCCAAAAAAATGTCTTGAAAAAACAGTTATTCTATGTGGAGTGAGCTGGCCTCTCTACAGATCTGACCGGTAATCTACTTGATATCGATAGATGCCTGATCTCGTCAGATCTCAGACGCTAAGCAAGGCCGGGCCTGGTTAGTATTTGGATGGGAGACCGCTTGGAACTGCAGGTGCCACAGTGGGGCACCTTGTGTCCTTAGGCAAGACACTTCACCCACATTGCCAAGTATGAAAGTGGTGTGTGAATGTTAGTGATAGTGACGGAGTGTCTGAAAAAGCACTACATAACACTAAGGCATTATAAGTTTACAGTTTGAACATTCCAATCAAAGCAATAACAAATCCACGGAGGCAAACAGGTGGCGTACCCTGCCTGTGAAAAGTTACACAGGGCACCTTTAAACGCAGCAATGTACAGCCGTTTACACGTTTGAAGGACACGGTGAATATATTGATGGCGCATTACCCAAACCTGATGAGAATAACAAGTGTCTGTTTATGCAAATTCCACCCAGAGCAAATGAGAGCAGGTGAATTAAAACCTCGCAACCACTCAGATGTGTATCTCATATCCCACTCGTACCGTCCTCCGCAGGCCAAGGGGACTTGATGAAATGATAACTCACACTCTTATGGAATCATTATCACTGTCATTAAGTCGTACAGTGTGGACCCTAGATGAAGGTGGCTTGAAGTGTGCACTATCAGTCCCCCTGCTGGAAACCTTTGGCTATGCACAGTTGAATGTGTCTCTAGATGTTGACAAATGAAGTAATTACATTTATGTGAGTCTGTGAGATTGATTCATCAACCAACATGTGCTCCCCAAGCTCCTGATATAATTGGGGAGCGGGTGACACATCTCCCTGTGATAACAATAATATTTTATCAGAATGAAATCACAGCCAATATGCAGACACCAACTCGATTCATTTATGAGATGTATGTGTTTTGGTACACATGAATACTACAAATGTTTATTTATTATGCAGCGGCAAAACTGTGGTGAACTCAAAAATTGACTACACTTGTGAATTATAATTCCGTTCAAAACTGAGCTATCAAAATTGAGAATGAAACGTGACAGAAAACGTGACATCACATTCAAACAGTTTTTACATGCACCCAGAATATTTTATCATAATCCCATTTCTGCAGTTATTGGATTATTAAAATGTACTTACATCTGGTGTGAGTAATGTGGTTTCTTTTGGATTGTTCACACCTGTGCAGATTTTGACAAGGAAAATGATGCAGAAAAGTAGCAAACTACTGTGACAAAGACAAAAATGAAAGAGAAAACTTTCAAAATTATTTTATTTTAAATGTCATTGTACTTGTACTGTGTTACTCTAAAATGTATTGATTAACTCCCCATTGATGGTCACATGGCTACATTTTTATATAGCGCTTTTCCACCTTGAAGCCTCTCAAAGCGCTTTACATCAAGGAACCATCCACCCATTCACACACACATTCATACTTCAGTGTATGCAGGCACTGGAGTTGAATAATTAGGATGCTCAAAGCACATAAGTAGTGATGTGATGTTCATGAACGAGTCGGCTCTTTTGAACAGTTCCTTAACGTGAATGGTTGGAACCAGATCTCATTTTTAAAAGAACCAAATCTTTCTGTTTCAAATTTGTATGCACTTTATATTGATTAACGCTCAACCAACACAAGAATCCTCATAGAAGCAGAGCAGGCAACACAAGTGAGAACTTTTTACACAGAAAAATATATTTGGCATCATAATAACAGTTTATTTTTTAATTATTATTATTGTAGTTTTATTTCGATTCTGCATAATTCCAAAGGGTAAACACACTCCCGCTCTCAGTTTAAACCATTTTAAACACATCTGAGCCTTGTTCATCTCTCTCAGTAATTAGTTTGTAGTTAAACTGAATTCCCACATTGGCTTCTGTCATATAATTAAATATAAAAAGTGCCAGTCTTTGAAATGAACAGATCCAAATGATTCGGATCCCGTAAAAGGGCCAAAAGTCCCATGACTACACGTAAGGTGAGGAATAACTTTGAACCACTGCAAACCATTTAAAATGAACAAATTCTGTTTTTCACATCTAATCATTGGGTCATCTGATTATTCTAGTTTTCTGAAATACAAATGTACCCAATATTACTACCACTTAGATTTGAACCATTCTTTCCTGGGCATTTTATTATATTAAATGTACTGAATGTAAAGCAGCATGGTGCCCTTAAATCTTATAATTAGATAATATAATGGAGACTGTAAAATGCTTTATTCTTGACAAAGCATATACATCCAACGCGTGATTATGTTCTACACAGCAAAAACCCATGAGAAATTAAACAACAAGCATGAAATCAAAAGAACCCCGCTTGCATTTTCAATTCTATCACTTCACATTGGCCTCGTGCGATGGGAGGTTACTGCGTGCACAGTATAAATGAAGTATGCCATCAGTACAATACGGCACAAAGGGCTAATCCAACAGTATAATTTATAAGTGGGAGCGTATGCGTGCATTTCACTGATTGTGTCATATGCACATCACATAAATTGTTGCCTATAGGGTCCTGCTGAGAAGCCATAATGAGCTCTTCAACCCAGAGAAGGCGGGCACAATTGCATGGTGTGTGACAATAGAGTGCTGTGTCACTGCCAGCGGCTTTACTTATGGAGAGAGAGAGAGGGAGAGAGGGGAGAAAGAGAGGAAAAGAAAGAGATAGGGACAACATTATTCTAGAGGGTGTCAATTTCTGATATCAGTATGCCAGCTGGTTTGCTTTTTGGTATTATATGATATTATTTAGTTTAGATACTCAAATTTGGCCGTAATCAGTTCAAAGTTTGAATTGTCACAAAGGTTAAAGGTCCTATATTACGCGAAATTGACTCTTGTGAGCTTTAAGCCATGTTAGAATATTGTTACCTCCTCCAAAACACACCTGGAGTTGTGTTTTGTTTCATTCACACATGCTTTAGTAACACTGAATTATTAGTCTGTCTATATCTCCAAAGCTCAAAATGTTCTGTTCCACCTTGTGATGTCATGTAGTGGTAGTTTATGGCTACATTTTACCTTTTGTTTGGTAGAGATCGGCAATTCCAGGTCTGAAATCATCCAAATGATTCTAGTGAAGGTGTATGGAGTTTTAAAACACAGTGGAGCACTTCCTGTATTACCACATGACATCGCAAAGTGGAACAGAGTGTTTTCTGTTTGAGAGAAGAACTCAGCTTTAATATGCAGGGTTTGTGTGTTAAACATGTGTGAATGAAACAAAACACAACTCCAGGTTTGTTCCCTCAAAAAAACACAACTCCAGGTATGTTTTTGATGAGGAAACAACATTAGAACATAGATCAGAAAATAGTGTAATAAGGGCCCTTTAAGGTTAAAGTACGTTTTACTGTCCTCGTAGGGAAATTTGTCCTCTGCATTTGACCCATCCTTCAATGCCGCCGGGGACCCTCATCAGGACCAAAGGATGCAATTATTTAGGTATTGGACTTCCCTCTTGTTTTGTTTGAAACCTGCAAACCCTGTAGTTTAGACCTCTACAAACATGTTCTCAAATGCATGGGATTTATGCGTTTGTTTAGAAATATATAGGGCTATTGTTTCTTATTGTTTCTTAGATAATAACGTTTGAATAACTGAACAGAATCCTACTCCAGTCCCTGTGGTAGTAATGCTCTGACCTAGCGTAAAGATGATTATTACAGTCCTGATTAGTCCTAATTCAGTTCTAGTCCTGATTCTTGTGCAGTCCTGGATTTGAACATGAAATTCACTCTGTTTGACGTTACTGATGGGTATGGAACATTTTAGCTCTGGTTTTGTCTTTATCTATCTATCTATCTTATCTTTATCTATGCTATATAATATAGTCTTGTAACCGGACAGAGGGGAATAGTAATGGGACTTTCGGCTCTTTTATGGGACCCGAATCTTTTAGATCTGTTCCTCTCAAAGAGCCCTTCAAAAACTGGCTCTTTTACTATTTATTTATATGCCAGAAGCCAGTGTGAGAATTCAATTTATCTGCAAACTAATCACAGAGAGTGTGTTTACCCTTTGAAATTATGCATAATTTAAATAAAATGTTGCACTATAATAATAATATTTTAAAAGCTAAATGCTATTATGATTTTTTTGTGCTCAAAGCTCTCACTCGTGTCGCCTGCTCTGCTTCTGTACCACAGACTGTATAAAGTCTATATACGGTCTATGTTCTGTACTGATTCATGTGTTGGTTCAGCGTTAATCTGTGTAAAAATGCATAAAAATGAGAACGAAAAAGATTCGGTTCTCTTAAAAACTAAGATCCAGTTCCAACCACTCACGCTGAGGAACCGTTTAAAAGAGCCGACTCGTTCACGAACGTCACGTCGCTGGAGGGGAATAAAAGAGTGGAACTTACTGCAACAATGATGCAGTGGTGGCATGTTAGCTTAGCATGTAGCAGCTCAGTGCTTGTTCTGGGGGATACCATTGTGCTGCATCCTTCCCAGAACAACCGCCCCTTTCATCGCAGATTTAAAGAGCATTCCCAGCCTTTGCCGGGTCTTACATTTCTGCCCTGCTGCGAACTCAGCTCTCAGACTGCGTCACAAGAAGAGCCGACACCGCACACGTACAAGTCTATACAGAGCGTAGTCGGAGCTTAGGATACTAGTTTAGGGATCAAAATGTCACTCTTTGAAACCATTTATCCAGAAGGCAACTGTTGTGCCTGTTGTGCCAGGCTTTAATATTTTCATTATAAGGAATTTCAAAAGCATGGCATTGGATTTAGAGTTTCAAAAGGACTCTTTGATCTCTTGAAAGTCAGTTCAACAAAAAGGTTAGACTAGTGTCAAATTTGATTAGAGCTTTACTAACAAGTTGAAGTTGTTCACAGCACTATAAGCCATTCAGTCAAAAAACATTTTATTTTCTATTTAAGATTACGCATTTGCACTCTCAAAGTCTTTGAACAGACATAAGTCCCATTGCATTTTTCTTGTTTTAAGTTGCTTCTCTGCGTATAATAGAAAGTGATATTTTAAAAATAACGTACTATTTCCTCAGCGAATGTCATTGTGGAATTGTTCATTTCTTTCTAAATTAATCCTGTCTTAATGTAAACATATTTGAGTACAAAAATGGGTACAGACTGGGTCCAGTGGCACACACCCAAACAACAAGGCTTTGGACTGGTGTGTCTAGTGTCACATGTATTAAGTATGCTACAGTTTATATTGCTATATTCAGACTTGGTGATTAACATGATCTCAAGTGTAAATACAACCAAAGTACACAACCAGCATTATTAGGCCTGTCACGTTAACACATTTTGAAGTATGCTTTATTGCTGAAAAAATGTAGATGATAAACAATAATATTGAGACTAATTTATGCCACTGACACAAAAACCCTACAGTAGAATTATCCCAAAAACTATTCTAAATGTACAATATGGTTAAAAACACACACTGCAATAAATAAACAGCAGAATGAAACACTTTGGTAGTTATTTCCCATCTATAATGAGTCAGAAGTTATTTATTCAACTCTCCACGGTTCAAATCTAATCGTAGAACAGGAAAAATAAGTTCCAGAGTTACCCACAATAAATATTGACCCCCAAAAATGATTGTTCCATCTGTCATATACTGAACAATAAATCAATATAGGTCTAATTACCATAGCAGAAAAAAGTGCATTACAGTAGTCTAAACGAGATGACATAAAAGCATTTCAAATGATTTTAAAAGAAAAAAAAAGTTTTGACTTTGGTTAAAAGCCACAGATGATAAAAGCCAGACTGACGGTCGCGTTCGCTCGTTTGTCAAATTTAAAATCACTTTCAGTAGCAACGCCAAGATTGGTGTTGGCTTCCTGGATCAGGCAAAAAAGTCCGGGGCCGAAAAAAGCACTGCGCCACAAACTATAAATAAATAAATACATGTTATGTATTTCAAATGAATATTTAAATATACAGTTCTTCTTCTTAAAGGTCCTATATGACACAAAACTGACTCTTGTGAGCTTTAAGCCATGTTATAATGTTGTTACCTCCTCAAAAACACACCTGGAGTTGTGTTTTGTTTCATTCACACATATTTGAGTAACACTTTTATTATCAGTCTGTCTACAAGTGGTAGTTTTCAAGCTAACAGCTACCTTTTACCTTTAGTTCAGTAGAGATCAGCAATTCTAGGGCTGAAATCATCCAAATGATTCTAGTGAAGGTGTATGCAGTGGAGCACTTCCTGTATTACCACATGACATCACAAGGTGGGACAAACTGTTTTCTGTTTGAGAGAAGAACTCAGCCTAAATATGCAGGGTTTGTGCGTTAAATATGAGTGAATGAAACAAAACACAACTCCAGGTGTTTGCAATGAGGAAACACTATAACACAGATCAGAAAATAGCGTAATATGGGCCCTTTAAATCACATGTTCCAGTCTTTTGACATCGCTTGACCTAAAAAGCTCCATTAGTGACATACTTTCTGCCTGTGTGTGTACGTAATTTCAGTCATTTATACGGATGAAACTTCCCGATTTTAAGCTCTAATGGCTAATGGTGCTGACAGCTAAATATAGGCAGCAATCTCATCAAAGTCTAATCTGGTGTCATTTAACCTCAGATTTCAAAATTACGCAGATTAATATAAATGCCTTCAAAGACATAGGCCAGCAGTTATACAAACCGTTTGTCATATCATTTGGTCTGGATTTAAAAGGGCTTTCTGTCTTGTGACCTTCTCAGATGAGGTGTATCAGTTTCATGGTATAAATGTGTTTATGCTAGACTGCACTGGCTTTATGTATCACAGAATATTCAGAATAAAGGGAAATTGTAGTGTAGGCAAAAACGCATGCAGCCTCAGTACTGTGACCTACAAAACAATATGAGGAGGAAGATTAAATGTATAAATGTATGGTCATGGGTAAATGGGAGGTAAACAAGGGGCTCTCACAGACATGCCTACATTTGAATAATTTTTATACAATGTGGTATTTATGCATGAATTTAAAGATTAGTGGTATTTGTTTCATGATGGTGTAGGCTAGTTCAAAAATGTAAACTGAGATATAAGTCTAAAAGTATAGAGTTGACTAACTAAATACTCACTTGAGCAGGTATATTAAAAAAATGCATAAATTGGATCCATCAGTTTTTACATTGGTCATGATTTATATTGGAACTATTACTATGCAAGGCAAATGTATTTGTATAGCAGAATTCATACACAAAGTAATTCAAAGTGCTTTACAGAATAAGAAAGACATTAAAATCACAATACAAACAAATCAAAACATAAATAATCACAAATAATCATCATAAAATGAACATTAAAAGAGAAGAGTGCAGAATAAAAACCTTTCAGTCATGTGCACAGCTAAACAGAACCGTTTTGAGCCTGGATTTAAACATTGTCAAAGTACAGGCCTGTCTCACAGCTTCAAGAAGACTGTTCCAGGTTTTAGCTGCATAAAGGTGAAACGTTGATTCTCCATGTTTAGTCCTGACTCTGGGCACCAGCAGGAGGTCAGTCCCTGAGGTCCTCAGAGTGTGAGATGGTTCATATGGCACTAACATGTGGGAGATTACTAATAAGATCAAATGGAAAAATGAAAGAAACTATTACTATATATCGTCCCCTTAGAATGATAAGGTTCTCTCTATTTTTGTCAAGTTATTGAATCATATATATTCTTGTTCCTGAAGACGTCCTGTACCTTTATCAAGAATTTGTAGGGTTTGGTAAATGTCAGCAAAAACCCATTCCCCGATTCCACTGTGCTCAGGAGTGTTCAGGACTTTAAATCACAATATCTCAGAAACACCCAATAAGACATCTAGTGAATAACCAATTAGGCCGTCACCTGTGATTGTCTTGCCGGATACAATGGTATTCATCAACTTTTGAGAGGTGTCCCCCCTTTTACTTCAAGGAGTAACCAGCTTTTAAGGACTAAACAGTCATCAGTGATCAGAATCAGTGTTTCAGTTTAATGCAGCTAAAACCTGGAACAGTCTTCCTGAAGATTTGAGACAGGCCTCTACTTTGACACTGTTTAAATCCAGGCTCAAAACGGTTCTGTTTAGCTGTGCATACGACTGAAAGGTTTTTATTCTGCACTCTTCTCTTTTAATGTTCATTTTATGATTATTTATGTTTTGATTTGTTGTACTGTGATTTTAATGTCTTTCTTATTCTGTAAAGCACTTTGAATTACTTTGTGTACGAATTGTGCTATACAAATAAACTTGCCTTGCCTTGTCTTTTTTTGCTCCCAAAACTACTATAAGAAGCCGACAGATGATGCCTTAGTGACAGTTAAGATTCTTTTCCAAAATAAGATTTAAAATACTTCACCTTTATACACACAAACACTTTTGTCCTGATTGCAACACAAATGCCTGAATGTCTGAATAAAATGACACCTTCTATTCCCTGACCAGATCTGTCAGCAATAGATGTTTACAGATCTGGTGCTGTCAAACATTCAATAGGACACCATCTATTTTCAAAGAGTTCAAGAGCTCATGGGAATCCCTAATGCAGCAAACCCACCTTATCCTTTGAGCCATGCAGGGTCTCAGCTCAAGTCTTTACCCTGCACCTCTTTGTTCTTTACAACGCCCACCACAAATCAGTTTATCGTGTCTGCATCCCAAAATGTCTGTTGGAGCAGCAACAAGGGACAGTGCGAGATAAATGAGGGCAAGCGCGTTATAATTTCCATATCAATCACGAGGAGTGTCGGCGGCTTAAAAAGAAGAAACAGAAAAAGAATGAAAACCAAATATTAAGTCAAATATTTGGGTATGAATGCACAACTAATGTCCATTTCAAACTGAGAGACAGGTAATGTGAACACTAGCAAATATGTCCATATATTTGGACCACTTCAAATAAGTTGTTTTATGGTTCCATCAAAGCCCAGGAAAGGAAATTTATATAACGTATACCCAACATTAAAGGTGCATTATGTAACTTACCTTGGGGGGAGTCTGTCACCTTCTTGTCTCCATGGAGATGTTATTTCTTTGCTTGCTTACAGCTTTTAACATATCTATAATTTAATTTAACTCACTGTCGGTGTTTTATGGCCCCAAAATAAAATAAAAAATACGCTCTCTTACTATGGGAGGGGTTCTCGCTCCTCAGATCTGACCTTTAACTTGCCATGTTGTGTCACCTGTTTGGCTTCATGGTCTAACAGACATGGTCATTTTGTCCTGTGCATTTGACCCATACTCAAATGCCACTGGGGCTTGCTCAGGACTATACCTTAGCTGGAGGATTCACCTATTGTGCACGCTTTGTGTCAGGACTAGCACTCTAATGGGTTTAAACTAGGTCTGAATCCAGGCTTGTCTTTAAATAACTCAAAGTCATTAAAACAGCATGTAATCCTCCCTGCATTAGCGCATGAATGGCCAAAGATTGCATACAACGTAGCACAGGGTCAAGAGCAGAAGTCAAACCCTGGTTAAACGAGTGGTTCTGTCTGTTTGTCACGTCAGGTCTGTGTGACAGAGAGGTGCAAGCAGAGTGCAGCTGTCAATTGGACCATAAATGTCCATAAGATTTATCTCCTCCAACATTAACAGTGAATGTGGCTGTCAGAGGATGCCACTAGGTCCAGGGACAGTCAGGTTGTATAAAGTATGTAGGAAAGAAGGAAGAATTCAAGACTTAAGCTTCTCTGGTGACATATAGGGCTATAGTTTCACGGTGAGGCCGTTTTATAATTAGCATATTTAGTAGGGCCATCGTTAAGTCTTTCTTGTCTCCCAGCTATTTCCTTCTGTTGTAACTTCAAACAAATCACGCCACAAATGTATTAATATGACAGATTATGCCTGATGCCCTTGTCACAACCTCTTACATCTGCGTAGGGTTGGGAAAAGTTAATAGCGCATTGGCTTTTTAACCTTTGGCTTGATTACTGCCGAGTTTGTATTTAAATACCAATGCTGACATGGAAGATTTTTGTGAATGCAGTGAAAGGTAAGATTGTAGGGATATTTGTCTCCTGCATTTGACCCATCCTGCAATGGTGCTGGGGAAACCTGTCGGGAAGAGTGGGTGACCACATTGCGGTCCAGAGTACCTAGCTAGAGGATTAGACTACTGTACATGTTTTAGGTAGATGGGTGAAACCGGAGTACCCAGGAAACCCACCCAGACATTCTAAGAACAAACAAAATGGATAATGTGACTTTAAGTTTTCAACAACACACAATGCACACTCCCAGTACACATTCGGAATTCTTCATGTATAAATATATTTCATGTATAAATGAGGTCAGATGGCTCTTTGATTTTAGCTATGTTCTGTTAGCTTTAATTGGAAGAGTGTGCACCCAAAAAGCATGCGTAGATGAAGACACAGGAGTCTGAAATGGGGTTATTTGAGGGGCACTAAGAAGTCACCCAGAACAGTGTGCAGAAGCAGTTTTTTACTCTTATCTAGGAGTCACTGAAGGACACAAGTCGATGGATCTAACGGACCTGACTTGAGCACAATTTCCTGTTGTTGACGACATGTATCTAGCTGGCCTGGGGTCCCGATATTCGTCAGTTTAACTACCTCTGTGTGATAAATGGCTTCTGTCTCTTCTAATGCAATATTTGTTTTTACTTCTGAGAGCCACTCTGCCTCCAGTCTGTCGGCCACGGCTTCATTGTGTTAGCTAACTCTATTCCCCGATCGCCTGTCGAATGCTGCTCCTCCAAATGTTCTTGTCTGTCTTTTGTCTCATTGGCTCTGCAGAACTCCCCCCTGCAAATCTCTCGGTTGGTACCTTGTCAACCCCATCCTGAGTCTCCACCACTCACCATTGTTAGAGGAAGCTAAGATTCACAATTCCGGTCTGTTTCCAACTAATATTGAGCCCTCAGGCATTCTCAAGGACATTACAATGAATATAACAGGAGACTAATTATTGAAAAGGAGGACACTAAGCAGGGAACAATGTGTCAGAGATTTTAGTGCTCTTGTTTTGAGGAAAGGTTGAACAAATCCAAAATGGAATATGGGTGCTATCCATCTCCCACCCGCCGCGCAAAGACATGATGATCTATATTTGGAATGGACATGAAGTTGCAGGAGCTGTTAAAACTGCACTGTGTAACTTATATTTCAAGATAAAAGATAGATATATTCAATGCCAAACTATGTAACATTCCTAGCAATGCAATAACATCTCCACGGAAACAAGCAGGTGGCGTGTTTTAAGATGTCAAATACACACGTAAGACCCAATAATAACACAATAACATTTTGGAACCCACTATCGTGAATAATAGAAAGAAATGTGACTTCTGGTGTTAAAGCACACTACGAAACTTTTCTCAGCCACCTTCTTGTCTCCATGGAGATGTTATTTTTGCCTAGAATGTTTCACGGTATAGCATTAAACGTATCCATCTCTATGAAGACAAGAGTACAAGTAGAAAAGTTGCACTGCACTTTTAAGTAAAAGTTTATATAGTGTAAACTTTCTTTATAAATGTATATGTATTTAGATTCTGGGCTGTATATTTATGCAATTAAATCCTTGCTATAGTAAAAAAACATTGAAAACTGCCCAGAAATGTTCAGCCTTTGCCTGTGTCCCACTCACTCAACCCAGTGCTCTGTTGTCTCCTTGTCCCCTCTTAACCGCCCTATCCCTTCTTCTTCTTCCCTCTGTCCTTAGACTCTCCTCTTCCTCAAACCTCACATCCACTCTCCACTTTAGCTCTGTGTTTTTGCTCCAGATGCTTGCTGTCTCGGCTCCGTGGTCCATGTCTCAGTGATGGGCCCCTCCAGGAATTCAAAGCACCATTCTGGCATTCTCTTCCAAGCAATTGCTTTTTGCAGTAATAAAGGGGGAGTAGCTTTAGCATCTCTCTGAATGGGCTTAGTGGCCGCGGGCAAAACAACCATCGGAGCACATCACCAATCCTCCGGAGGCTCCCGCGCACCGCACCATCGCCGCTCACATCCCGACCCAATTAAGCCGTCTCGCACAATTTAAAGGATTGTTTGTAGAACTTACAATTAATCACTTTTCTTTGTCACTGCCTCAGAAGTGGGTTATTTTGCATTTAATTATGAAAAATAAATTATGAAAAAATATGTATATACAGTTTCACAAGGTTTCAAGAAATATTTGAAATGAATAGGCAGGGGGCGTTTGTGTTGCTAAAAATACCTTGAAGAACATGCTTTTTACTGTAAGGAGGCTCTCCTCTCCACAGATCTAACCTATCACATGGTCTGATGGCGTCACCTCTTTCTCCATGTAGATAGACGCCAGGGAAAGCGATAAACTCAGACCCTCCACTGGAAAAGTTACGCAGTCTACCTTAAAGAATATTTTTGTCATCCTAAAATAACTATTTAGGCCTATCTGTAATAGGCTCTGTGCACAGTAGCACGCTAGCTAGCTCACTGTGTCTCAAAGCTAACAGTCACTATAATAAAATCAGAAAACATAAATTAACAACCGATTAAAATTCAAATTTATTCAAGTAAAGACTAAAGTAAAGACTACACAATTATTTATATATGTAGAATACAGTTTGTAGTGTTGTTTTAATATTTGTTATGCTTCAAAATTAGCATTAGTGTTAGCACTGAGACACAAACATCTCTCCAGTGAAGCATTTATTTTATTTGTGTAGTGTTGTCAGTGACATCGACCCAGTGAAATCCACAGCTTTCTGTCCACCGCCTTATCTTTAAATATTTATTCATTTTAGCGTGACTCTGCAAAAACCTCGCAGAGATAAAACTGGACAGGAAGTAGTGATGCTAACAGTGAGGTTGCTGGGCGCCGTTGTGCACAGAGCCTATTTATTTTACATTGAAGCCACAATAGAATTAAAACTGAGAAATCCAACAAATGCTAACTTATTATTTGATGAACATGCAAAACCTCTTCTGAAATGAAACGTTCTATTGTATCTGATGATTTGTTCCTACCATAAAATGTAATTAGCAGCACATTTATCATACAGCATATTGTTTTTCATAAATAATAGCTCTCTTTGACTGTGACCTGTTTAAGCTTGCAGCCATCCAGTGCCATGTGTTATGTAAATATTATACATGTTGTTTTAGTGGTAATTAAAGTCAGTGACATCAGATTAATTCACGAGACATGCAGCATTTAAGGTGCAATTAGCCATGGCTGTGGCTATGATTATACTGAACTGCAAACTCTAAACACTTTGCAATTTGTTTCCACATTAGGTAAATGTCACAGCATATTACCTTGCTATTATGATGGCCATGTTGTTTTATTCTTTCGCAGCTGTGGAGCTATGAGAATGAACCAACAGGGCAAATGGGGAGGAACCAAAGCGCATTGGAAACAGGTGAGTAACGTGAACTCAAATTACTTTCCTTTGTTCATTTAACCAAGTCAAGTTCATGGTGACACATCTCAGTACATCTATTTTTTGGTGCACAGGTGACCATGACATACAAATAATTTTGCTTTGTGTTGCTATAAAAGTTTTTATTTATTTATGTATTTATTTATTTTTTAATTTCAGAAAAATCATAAAATTTACTTTTATGAGATTTTATCATTAACTTTTAGAGGGTTCCATTTTGATTGATTCAGGCATGTTTGAGCAATCCTGTAATATCCTGCATTCGAGGCTTGAGTACTCAGAAAATATATTTTCACCTACCTCCTATCTCCACCCACTGCTCTGTACAATGAAATGCTGCTCTGAGAAGGTGGAGTTATTAGTTCTGCAGTTCTGAAGCCAATAGACCTGCTTTTATTACCGTTTTAAATCAATATTGCAGTTTTCAATAAATACAATGTAAAATGATGACCACGCACGTCATAGTTCCATACTAAATATACAAACAGCATGTTATATCTTCTTTAAAAGCAAAACTGAGACAGAAAAAATAGCTCAGATCCATTTTAGTAGTGAGAGCCAACTGTTGTGGATACAAACTGAGGCCATGGCACAGCAGTGAGAGGACTGGCTTCAGACGAATCTGCAATAACAAAAGTGAGTACACTTTTGGTACACAGGCCCCACACTGACAACTGGGCTTTACTGCTAATAAAAACAAATCTAGTGTCTCAGCACTGTGGGTGAGAGCAAAGTTAGCTAGTTTTAAACTGTTTCTGTGGAACAACTCGGCTAAAGGCCACACTCACACATGGATACACGGTGTTGACTATTTCAATTATACCATTCTGCACAATGTGGTAGGAGATGCCTGGCCAAAAAGACTTCAAGCTAGTTGTGGACTAAATGTACTGCCAAAGGGCCAAATGCTGAGATCTAAGATTTATTGTTTATATTTATATTCATGTGGTCACTTGGACTAAACTGTTGCCATTAGCCCCTGTTTCTTGAATGCATGTCCATCAAAAATATCCAATATAAAAATAAAAAAAAAAATCCATTATGAAAAGGGGTTGATATTAACATTCATATCTTATTTTTTTTTTATATCTCGATAATGATATTAAGACAATATTTTAACAATGCATCAGGAATGTGCTAAAATGTGCCTGAAAATATCTTGGTTGAGGTTCAAGTATCGCACAAAACATCATTGGACCATAAAATTAACCACAAAAGTGCAGACATATCACTTCATACACTTACACTAGACCTTTCTGTCTCTTTTTAAAGTTATTTTAATCCATTTATAGACAATATACTTGATATTGAAATTTTGCATATCTCCATTTTCTGCATATCTCCCACCTCTAAATATGAACATTAAAGGGCCCGTATTACACTGTTTTCTGATCTATGTTATAATGTTTCCTCAGTAAAACATACCCAGAGTTGTGTTTTGTTTCATTCGCTCGTTTAACACACAAACCCTGCCATATTTAGGGGAGCTCTTCAAACAGAAACGCTTGTGATGACCACCTTGTGATGTCATGTGGTAATACAGGAAGTGCTCCAGGGTATTTTTAAACTCCATGAATCTCCATTAGAATCATGTGGATAATTTCAACTGTGGAATTGCCA
>KN486008.1:9478-23004 GCA_000787095.1 Periophthalmodon schlosseri
AGCCTCCCCCAGGGCAGCTGTGGCTACAGTAGTAGCTTACCACCACTGAGAATGGAATGAATGAAAAAGCATTACTACTACTACTATTACTACTACTACTGACCTTATTATTGCAAGTGGAATAGGATCAGAGGATAAGTGGACAATAGCATAAGGCGTGGAGAAGTTAGCATGCTGTTTAGTGCAGAACATTGGTGATTTATGGTCTGTCTTTAGAGGGGAAGGTGTTGAGATGAGTTGTTGGTCCACTTGGTCTTGGCAGAACAATTCACTGGCACATTTTACAAGGCTGTAAAGAGGAGGACCAGTGCCATATTTCCAAGCAGATATTTCCTTTGCTGGCCTTGTGTAGTGTCCATAGTTCAACTGGGGTGAGAAAAGCGGGGAGGCCAGGTTTGTGTTGGTGGGTACTCCGGCATTCTGGGTTTCAGAGTGATGAGAAATTAGATCGCCATATCAATTAGAAATTCTAAACTCAATTCTCTATCTTCTGAAAGCTCAAAAGTCGTCAAAGTGTCAAAGGGTCAAGCTGAAACACATGAATACTGTCTGTGGACATTGCTGCCTCTGTGTTCCACACTGAAGAATGTGAGTGATTACCTGTACATATTTGTTTATATGCTCCTATATGACCAGACTCTCATCTTGTATTGTCATTTAATAAGCAAAATGTTTCTACATTCAAATTGGAGAAGTTGTGTATTATCTTAAATTTCGGCTCGGCACCAAAAAAATGGGTTGTGAAAAATTAATCCCCACATGCAAATAAATGTATTTCTATTTGAGCAGATAGGACTAGTATAGGACTTTTAAATTGTGGTATCAAAATCTATAACTTTTCTTTCTTTCTGAATCACAATCAGCTTGAAATATTATTGCCCCATATTTTTTTAAATAGGCCTAATAACCAAACAAATACTAGCTTAATCAAGATTCACACAGTGTACCGTGAAGTTAATTTGTTATAGTTTCCCATATTTTCACACAAAGCTCAGGTTTCATGTAAAGTAACATTAGCTGAAGTTTAATTTTGCTCAGACATTTTCTAAGACACCAAGAATGCCTCTAATATTCCTCCTGTGTAGCTCTATGATCCACTAATACAATGTGTGGCACCATAACACAACAGGCAGTCCAAATCTAATATATGACCTCAAAAGTACATAGCCCTCAAACAAAAGAGCTGAAATGTTGATGCTTGGAGACCCTGTTTTCCAAGGCGTCAGATTCACGCCGATAGCACATGTGTGAGCTAGTCTCCTGAGCACACTTCAGACCTGACATCTGGACTGAAGGCTGGTGTTAATGCTATTTCACGATACAGTCCAAATTTGGTCAATGGTGCAGAGAAACCGCAGAGTGGTTGGCCTTGTTAGAGGTGCTGAGTGACATTTATCATCTGCTGCTCTAGGGTGCTATGTGCTTCAGTAGTTCATACAAACACTCAGCAGATAAAAAGAATATAGTTCATCTTTTCATATTAGGCTGCCTATAAAAGTCAACTCTGTTCTGCCAATTCTTATGGATAATAGATCCGTATAACCCATCTCTTTAGACTGGCGGCAAAAAACGTGCCAATGGCCTATCTGAACAATAATGGCATGCAAAAATTTGAAAGCACAAAAGGTTGGTGAAGTGTCTTGCTCATGGACAAAATAGCAATATGTATGAGGGAACAGGATATGAATTGAAATGGTCGTTAAACTGTCAAACCCTCTGTAAGTGGGCATAGAATGAAAACATATCAACCATCTATCTAAGTTATGTGTACATATACTAGTATTGATTCATATTTTCAGTTTTTATCTATCTGAGTTGACCTTTTAGCTTGGCCTAATGGTGAGGACTAACTATATCTGACGAAACCATTTTAGATTCACATTCAGGTCTGCAGCATGGGAAAGCCATTGTGTCTTCCCCCTATTATTTCTGTTCATTTAAACTAAAGTAAACACAGACAAACACACGGAGGACTCATTAAAAACAGATTACAGTTGAATTAACAGTATCATGGTTTTGTGGGACACTTTATCCACTCATGTGTCATAATACTGGGGCAACAGCTGTCTATGTGTCTGTGCTGTCCATGGGAAACCGTTCAGGCATAGTCCATGTGCTGTTATTGGGACATTACCGAAGCACAATGATAGTTTTTGCATCAATATAATAAATAGAATTATGGAATTAAAATGAGAACGTTTGCATATCATTGAAATTAATATGTGCAAAAATATAAATCAATGTTGTTCATAAACTGAATATTTAAACCTTCGAAAGTGATACAAAATAATGGACTTTGACACAGCTGAAAAATAAGCATTATCTGGCATTTCAGCTACATCACAATGCACTTTGAGAGACATTCATGTGCCCTCTGTAGATAAGACCGTATGGTGGATGCATTTTCAGGCCAGTGAAGATGCATACATTGATTTTACAGGTCACTTATTATGACTAACAGCCGTTGGGTAAAATGTGTTGAAAAATATAAAGGACAAAAAGTCAAAGGACATTATGAAAACCAATATCAAATGATCTAGTGTATGGAAAATTACATAAACAACAGTTAAGTAGACACAGTTTGGCGAGGACAGGAGCAATTTTACAAAGACTAAAGCACTTACTGTAGTAAATGGGGTCAGTGAGCATTGGATTCACCATTTGAACTGTTTCCCAGTACATTCAGTGGTGTGGATTTGCTCCCTGATCATATGCCAACATGCTTGAAAACAGAGAAGACAAAATTGCTAAAAACACTATTAAATCTATAGTGTAGTCTATTTTTTTAATCATAAGCTTCATAAGATAGATAGAACTGGCAATTAGAGATGAAAAATAAAATAAAAACAATTCTATTGTAATAAATCATATTCTGCTCCACTGTGGCCTGGTGGCGAGGCCTGGTCTCGCTCAAATCATTTGGTCCAATTGACTAAATCCTGAAGCCTTATTTTGCTATAACCACCTGGGCACTGAGGGATTACACAGTTATATATTGGCCACACCGGCTGGTCAAAAGCCTGTTCTCATCAGATCTCAGAAGCTAAGCAAGGTCAGGCTTGGGAGTAATTAGCTGGGAGACAGCTGGAATTCCAGATGCCACAGTTAGGCAAGGCACTTCACCCACATTGCCTTGTATGAAAGTGGTGTGTGTGGGCTGATGGCGCAGATTGGCTGCCTCACTTCAGTCAGTCTGCCCCAGGGCAGTTGTGCCTGCAACAGTAGCTTACTACCACCGAGTGTGGAGTGAATGAATAATGGACTGTAAAATGCTTTGAGTATCTTAAAAGGCACAATATACATCCGATGGTTAATTAATTATATATAATGTAATGAGATAGTCTGACAGAATCACCAATTGTGTGGAGAAGCGTGTTGTGTTATGGACATAATGCATGAGGAGGTTGTGTTGTGGCCTGGTGGTATGGCACAGCAAAAGGTCAATCAGTCAATTGTACTAAGTTTATAGAGTTCCAGATTAAAGGTGCTTCATCAGTTCTGACAAAGTTCTGGTAGGGACTGCTTTAAATACCTTTTTAAAAGAGAGGAAACTAGATTGAAGACCTTTGGATAAGAGGTAAAATGTACTTGCTCTAAAAACTTAGTCCAGTTGACTACATCCTGAAGCCTTATTTTGCTATACCTGGGCACTGAGGGATTACACAGAGTTATATAGTCACTATAATGAGATAGTCTGACAATATCACCAATCGTGTTATTGCACATTGCACTGAATTCAAACTATTTACATTATCTCTGCATATTGAATGGAATTTTTGTGTTGAATGTCTTTAAATACATATGCAAAAGATTCCCCTCTACCGTCCATTTGTGTCCATATTTGAATTTAATTAATAATATTATTTGCATGGACCATTCTCCAATCCAATTTGAGTTTTTGTCTACAATTAAGAAGTAAAATCTGTGGCAACAGATGACCATGTATGGAGGTTCGAGGGGCTGTATCATGGTTAAAAAGAGAAAGAGACTACAACAGTTTCATGATAAATATTGTGGATATCATTCTGATCCCAAATAACATGGTAAGGAATGATGTTTGGCCAACTTACTGCTAAAAACAAACCTAAAACAGAAGCAGCACTAACATGAATGAAGGGGAAAGGTTCTTGTCACGTTTGAGTATGGTTGTCTGTGTAATTCCTCAGTCGTCCTGGTATGATCCATAGTAAAAGAAAATATAAAATCTGTCAACTGGACCAAAAGTTGTAGGAGTGAAGATGTTTAGCTGCTCATCCATTTTTCTTTTACTATATTTGAGTGTGGTTACGTCCATTTCTAGTTAGTGAAAACAAGTAGATTACTGACATTGCTTTTCCCATGCAATGGACGCAAGGAAACACAGACATCATGGGGTCATTTCAAATTTACAGATGTCCAGGTAAAACTAATAATAAGGCTTTATTGTGAATGCCCGTAAATGTAGTATTTTTGCCATCTAAAAAAATATGACATATCCTACCAGACCACATAATAATCTAGTTTTGTGATCTTAGTTAGGAGTAAACAGTATTACACCAGCCTCATAAAACAGATCATTTTAAGTCACTTAGAAGGTCAGAACTGACATTTACAGAACAATAAAGAAGTAAACAGCTATAAAAGCAAGTGCACTTGGAAGGGTTGCCATAGTGTAGGCACACATTGTCCCATGGATACAGAGTCACGGACAGGACAGAGAAAGCAGGGGGAGGCAGTGCATTCCTCTGAGGTCAATGCCAAATTTATATAAAGCTATACACTGGTTCACCCAAAATCTTAAATCGGTATACTACAGAAATGTATAATGATATATGTTTGAATTGAACTTTGTCCAAATCTACTGAAGCAGCTACTTTTGCTGGTGCTCTGTCTTAAGATCTGTTTCTCTTTGACTTTAATCTGAGCTGGAACTAAATCAGGATGAGCTGGTTTTCTGCTTTGTAGCTAGCATTAGTCAACAGCCACCTTTCTGTTCAAAATCAAACCACTAAATGGGACCATGAACACAATGAACACACAGTGATCGCAGCTTCCCGAAGATGTGTTGTTTAAATCCATTTTGTATTTTTTCTCAGGTTTTCAGATGATCTTATCAGGCTATGTTTGCTAATATGTGCATTGTGTCACCATGGTAACTACTGAACATTCCTTCATAGACATACATGCAGTAACTTACCAGCATGATGTCACTGCAAAGTATCAATTAGGCATTTTAATGTTCAAAAGGTGTATGATCCAAACTTTATCATTCAGGGATTCGTTTGTTTATAATGTCACCTGATAAATTCTGTTGCCATGTTGACAGTATAGTACCAGTCCTGGCTCCTCCTCCTGTATCCATGGTAGGTAATCTCTAGGTTTAGGCATTAAATGTGAGCTTTGTAGTTCCCTTGGTTTACAAAATGAGGTCTATTAAAGAGCTGTGCCCACATCGTTACGTCTAAAGGTCACAAGTGTGTGGAGATTCAGTGCTCAGAGCATTTACCCTTGAACTAAACAAGAGGATTCTTGGTTCACAGGACAGTAATCAACATTTTAAAGAAACATTAATATTGACTGAAATAGCATTAGATATTGTACAGTAGTGAAAAGTACAAAAGTAAAAGTACTGTATGACATATGTTTCACTAAAAATAGTTCCTGCCTGGCTTTCCTTACTTTGACAATTTTGGTGAAGTTTATACTTTTACTTCCAGGTTGGACATGATCTGCAGATGTTATATGAGTAGAGCGAATTCCTGTTACCTAGCAACCATACAGTAAACAAGGGCCAAAACTAATCTAATTTACATGATAGGTATTATTTGACAAATGGAAAGATATGACAACACCTTATATGGTTAAATGAATGTTTAAATTGTGTCTGTTGCAGTTCAGTTTGAGTCCAAGCTTTGAGCAAACCAAATATATAGAAAAAATAATATGTTATGGTTGACTAAAAATCAGCACACTTCTTTATCAGTGTCACTACATTTAACGCCATAATGTTAAAACTAGTTTGGGCACCTCTGTGTGTGGCACTGGTTGCAAACATTGAAGAGATTAAATATTTGGCATCTTTTGTAATTTAGAAAACAATATTTAGAAGAGTACTAAACCTCAAGTAATCAATCTAACATTTGCTGTGGCAGTTTTCTGAAATGCAAAACCCCATCAAAGCAACTTAGAGGTATTACTCGAAATCTGTACTCAGAAAAACATACCTCTTTTTCAAATGAATTTTACACATGTATTGTTTAAAGTACACAACAAAGTTACAAAGCCTACTATTGAAATCAAAAGTACAACTAAATGCAGCACAGTAATATCTCCTACTGCTACAACTACTACTGACACTACTAGAATTATGATTACTACTACTACAGGCCCCTCAGGGTTCCTCCTACTTCAAAGTAATTAATTATAACAAAACAAAACACAAAATCCAATTTAAGATTACACATTTTAAGGTAAATTATTCTTCTCCACCTCAGTCCCTGATGATTTGAGGAGACAACTTTTACTTCCTTGCCCCCTTGACCTCCTCATGCATTATCAGTCTAATGGAAGGCCTGATAAGCAGCTAACAGATAAAACCACTTTATTCAGAATAATGTGTTGGAGACAGCTTCGTAAAACATGTCCAAGTCAAACAGAGCCCAAAGGATACAAAGAAGGCCGCCAGGGTGAGCTGAATTATTGTACTTTTGGAGAGAAAAGATGACTTGGACTGAAGTTAAGTTAAGTAATGTGTTTTGGAAATCCCTTACTGGGAGGAACATTTTTGTGTGTTTGAAAGTGCATGGAAGAGCGAAGAGTCTCTAGGCCACTGGTTAGGTCAGGAAGTGTCTTGCCCAAAGGTTTGAGCAAAGATCCAATCCGTAAACATTAAAGGGTCTGTATACCTGCTTCACATTACTTCTAATTCAGGAAAATGCTCCAATAAAAAAATACTCTATACAGTATATAGCCAAACCAGTTATTTGTGAAAAGGGATGATATTGCCTGTATATTTAAAAAGGATTAAGACTACAGAGACAACATTATCCAATCAGAGATGCTGCTGGATGAGAACCATACAGAAACAGTTGCCTGTAAATATCCCAGACAATATTGCTTCTCTGTCATAGTTCAACAACAGAGAGAGAGGAGGGTGGGGGGCTACCAATCCATTCCAAAACATGTCCTTTACTTACGGTTCAAATAGTAGGTTTAAAGGCAAATTTTCAGATTGATTGGAAAAGAGAATTTTAGAGGAGTTTTGGGACATCTTAGCCCTGTTTTGCAAGCTCTGTTCCTTTCCCCTTTTGAGAAAACAATCGTTCAACAGCAAATGTGGAAAGCCCCATCCCATAACCATACAGGACACCACACACCAAGCCTTCCTCACAAAACACCAGACCCTGCAGATTTTTTATATTACATTGGCTGGTGAGCAGAGCTATTTGAGATTGGTGTAGAATCAAAACCATATCGAGCCAGTAGTAGTTTTTTGTAAAAAATCTGGTTTGAATTGTTCTAAGCCTTCCAATTATCTGGAACATGATCCTTGATATGAACAAGCAGAAAGTAACTTTGAAATATGGAATACATTTTTGGTTAATGTCACAACAACAAGAAAATTGAAGAAATATTAGGAACTGTCATTGGTTTCAATACAGGAGACACATGTGCAGTAATGTGAACCCGCCTAAGGTCTAAAGCGGCTGACTGACTACACCCAACTATGGAGCTAGTAACTATAGTAACCATAACATATGAGATCATTTCAAATTATCTTCTGTATATTATGGCTAGTATAATGTAAACGTTTGAGTAGTAACAGTATGGAGCTGAGCTGAGGTGCCATTAAAGTATCAAAGTCAATTTATTAAAATGACCCAGACTGAAAAATAAATGACTTGGGAGTGTTTCATTTTAGGTTTGTTTTATGTGAAATCATGTTTTATCTTGGCCATGATAAACATGCATTAATCATTAACACATTTTTGGTACATCTGACTCATTGGCTATAGAATATATGAATGCTATCATACTCCCTTATAGTACTTCATCTACATGTCCTCTCTGGCCTTCATCTGCACTCTATATTCAGCTCTAACTAAAGCATCTATACCAGACAACCGAGATAAGATATTATAGTTGACCAGCTAAGTGTGAGCAATGGTCTATTACTAAGATCCCCCACATTGCAAATAGAGCGGCTAAACAGGGAAGTACCTGGATATTTAAAGAAGAGTGCGGGAGAGGAGGGGCTGGATTTGGAGGTATAAGGAACAGTGTGATTGGTCTAACAGGTACTCACACTTCAAACTCTGCTTCTTCAGCCAGGTGTTTGTAATCAGAAACACCTGGTTGTTTTCAGGGCAGTCTTGTGTGATGTCACATAGTATTTAAAATTGCAGTGGCCACTGAAGGCAGCACACTAAAACTGGGAACAGTAGACAGAAAAGTTGATTTAGTTTTTAGTTCCACTTTAAATTTCAATCGTACATTTCGTTCATTCTTTTGTCTGTTATGGCTACACTGTATTTATGGACCAGGTTACATAATCCCGTCTGTCTCGTGCCTGGTGAAGTGTTAGTGCTTTTTAAGGTAGTCGTCAGAGAGGTGTAAAAATGTGTAGATGAGGTGAGGGAGGGGGCGGAGTTAGACGTGGTTTTGTTGAAGTTCTTGTTGTGGGCAGTTCGGCATCAAAGCTGTTCCAGACTGAGAGTGTCTTGTCTGTGTGTACAAAGGCAGTACCTGTTATGAATCAGCTTTAGCAGCATGTGTGGGATTGAAATGAGCAGATCAGCTGACTTTATTACAGGCAGGCCATTCACTTAGTTTGACTGTAATTCCTGTCTAGTCTAGTTTGTGGAAAAGTAGTAAAACTTGTCAAAAGTTGTATGTTGTAGGTTGTATACTATAGGATTTTGGATTGTGAATACTGAGATTGGTTTATTTAGTAAAAGAGAAAACACAACATTAAGATCTAGAATACTTGAATGAACTATTAATAGCCGATAACCAAGTGTAGTATGAAATTGCAAATTCTTGAAAAAATCTTGTAAAAGAAATTACAATAAAAAATGTAAACTTTATACTGCCCTATATATCAGAAGGCAAGACCTGACCCAGCTTTCCCTAAAAGTATCTGGTAGTGCGGTAAGGATAGCGGCTATTGCTGTGGACATAAGCCTCGTTTCCCTAGGGCCGGTATGGGGGGTGCGTTTAGAGGTCCAAAACGGACCGCTGGAGGTACTACCTTTTAAAGGGGTCTGGAATGCTTGGGATCTGGGACCGGCTCACTGGGGCAGTGCTAGTCACATCCCTGCGCGGTCATTGGAGGACCAGCAGCAACTCCAGCCAACTTCCATGCGCCGGGTACAGCTCCAGGTCCAGGGGCAGGGCTCTGCTACGTAAACAACTGACGTCACCTCGACATAACTAATATTAACTTAATAAAATCTAAATCGTAGCTGACTGATACTCTCATAAGGCTGATTTCAGCAAATCACAAAAAGACATTTAGTATTTTAAGTTTGTGGTGCTGTAAGACGAGACCAAAGCTAAAGCTTCATACCTCACAACGACATAAGTGTTACTGAAATGAAAACTGTTTTGTGAAGAAATTTGAATTTAAAAAAGTAGATGGTATTCACTACAGCCTGAATGTATAGCACACATGAGCGAGACCTATCATTAACTTTAAATATGGCACATAACAACTTTAAAAATGTGGCAATCCTTCTCCTCTTTCTTGATTACTTGAGCAGATTTTCACTACATGCCGTGAAACTGTATTACACTTGGTTCTTTCATGTTATGGTGCTGATCCCTGGTGTGCGAGCGTGTGTGCATGTTGTTGCTTAATTAGCGCAGCTCATAAAATGCATAGTAACATATAAAACAGACTATTCAGGCGCCTGCTCTAATCCTCCACACTCCTCTAAATCTTTAACACACTCTTTTACTGCACATGTATTACATTAGTGTTTATGTTTACACATAGACCTGCTGAGAAAGTGTCACCTCCAAATGCAGCTGGAGCTTTGTGACCTCATTTAGCCTTAAGTCAGTCTACAGTTCTTACATAACACCAGCCAAGCCACAATGGATGACAATTGATTTTAGTTAGGTTAAACAAATGCATAAAGTTGTTAAACAGTTATCTCATTTGAAAGTCGTTATTATCCTGTCTCTTAATATAGGCCTCTCGTTCCATTCGCAACAGGTGAGACAAGGTGAAGATATACCTTATTGCCCCTGCAAGTACATCTGTTCTCTAAATGTTCTAACATTTGACCTCTAGGTGGAAAACACAATAGACCAGTGGCTCTCAAACTAGCTCTCTTTTGACATTGTTCAGAACTACTCAGCCAATGGTATAGTCCAATTTTAGCCTTAATTTCTACCTGGAATAGTCCAATTTTAGACCTGGCTTAACCCCAATTTCTACCTGGAACAATCCAATTGTAGACCTGGTTAAGATCTGGTGGCACTTGGAGAGTCAGTTTTTCCCCTATCAACTGAAAACACAACTGAAAACATAATAGACCAGTGGCTTTCAAACTAGCTCTCTTTTGACATTGTTCAGAACTACTCAGGCAATGGTGTAATCCAATTTTAGCCCCAATTTCTACCTGGAATAGTCCAATTTTAAACCTGGTTAAGATCTGTTTAAGTTTTTTTCCTTTGGTGGTACTTTGAGATGGAGAAACACGGCAATAGACTAATCCTATAAGGCTGTCCTGACTAAACCTAGCTCAAGACCTGCATGGTAATATGTCCCTGTTCCTGTGAGGTTGAATTTAACATTTTGGATGGACCGGTGTGCACCATACAGAGATCTAACCTCAGCTTTTACATACATTAATAACAGCCTGTCCCTCAGCGCGACCTCAGATGCTGTGAGAAGCTAAAGCCTTTTATAATGAGTTTGTGTGGTCAGAGCGTCTGGAGGAGGGCCAGTGCTCACAACAGGAGGTCACCATACAGAGAGGTCACCATACAGAGAGAGAGAGAGAGAGAAGGAGAAAGAGAAGTAAAAAGAGTAGCAGAGAGAGAGTGTACTGCTTCATTACCATATATGAGCAAGTGCAGGCATCTGTGGCCATCTGACAGAGGGCAGTGATATGTCAGAGTTAATTGGACCAGATGCTCTTGTCTTACATGGCGAATACATTTACATACATTACATACAACACACTGTAGACATTTTAACAATTTGTCTTCTTCTTACTGCTTAGAATTCAGTGTAGTTGGATTGGATTGCCCTACTGTGGCTTTATTGTGTTGAGCTACGATTTCTCCACACACGTTTCAACATAAGGTACTTCTGGACTAGACTGTGGGTCTTTATTTGAAGTGGCCCCCACACTCTGGTGACGACATTAGTATTCAACTTTAACCTGAAACCTTATCGTGTTCCAAAGATACTAACCACTCGACCACTGTGCCATTTAATTTTGACTTTGAGTAGTGCCTTGGGCATTATAATGGTTAGGTATTTTGATCTAGACAACATTGTAGGACCACATGGGTTTAATAGAGAAAGATGTGGAACACCTCAACAGATGGAATTAAAATAGTGAATATTTTTACAAGGAAGGGCGTGGTGCAACTTTAAAGTCAGATTTATCCTTTTCATGTTTTTTGAAAGACAGACTTAGCCCATCTACACATCTGGTCTACATTGAAAAGCAGGATTCTGATCTTATATGTGTGAAACTGTGTGTGCGTTTTCAGATGACCTCAGAAAGGCTAAAGACAACTCTGACAACTTTGTGGTTAAGCTAAAATGAGCCTGTATTGTTTATCTAAAGGTGAAGTATGTCCATGTCCTCCACCCAGACACTGTCCTACAGACCCAGTGAGATATTGCGCTCAAGGAATGTGGGCTTCTGTCTTCTGCAAAAATCCAGCCAGAGAATTTGTATTGAAGGTCTTACATTGTGGATTTGGGCGATTTGAATGATATTTGGACACACACAACTTAAAATAATGTATATATGTCTTGGAAATACCTCAAAGCCTCAGTTGGCACGAAACTATGACTGCATCTGATGAAGCACAGAAAGAAAAATAGTTTGTATGAAGCTAAAAACAATAGTAGCTCTTGTCAACATTGCTAAACTTGCTAAGACATCATCAGAGGTCAGAGGTCTTGTGAAGTCATATGATCTTAAAATAAGTTGTTTTGGTGAAGATACAACATTACAACTTGATAATAACAAAAGCATATTAAATTAATTTAGAATAATATGAGCCCAATTTCAGTGCAGATGTGTAGCTTTTCCACTCAAGTGGATATCCCAAGAATCAAACTAAAGTTATATCTTTTCTGTAGGCATCACACCTTCACAAGAAGCCATTTTGTCAGTATTCTTTACGTAACCTACAATGACAGTCTACACAATGCACATAAGTAATCTCTTTTAAGACAGAACATACTGGTAATGTTAAACACCTCTTTACCCCCAAATCCAGTGAATCCACAAGATTAACAAAGAATAAGACTTTCAAATGAGGTAATTGTTATGTCATGGACATAATATCAGGGCAAATGTCTAAATAGAACCCAGGCTAGAATAAATCTTAGCCACTGTAATTAAATCCTGTTTAGATTTCATTTCTGTGCACAGAGCTGTAACCTATCAGTTAAAAACATAAACTTATTCTGCAGGATTTAATGGGTTTAAACAAGACCAGCATTCGACCATTATGTTTTCCACTAATTTACTATCTGGACAAGGAAAAGGGGTCTCACCAGCCAGGACTGTGAGTGGGCATGTTTAGTGGAAAACGTGAGTCAGATGCACCTACAGCAGAAGCAGGTATGAAGAGGTCCTGGGGCAGTGGACTATCGACTAGGCCAATATAGTGAAGAGACCGTGTGCTTAAGTCTGTGTATACAGCAGGTGTTGTTTTTATAGACTATAAATGACAGGTGAATATGAATCACTGACAAATGTATGCTATTTACTGGCATGCAGGAATGAGTTACTTGTCAGTGGCGTTTGTATACAGTAAAAGAGAAAAGTAAGACTGGGCGATATGACAAAAAAATTCATTAAAAAATGTCCCAATTTTGATCAATCATTATTTTATATGCAAATTTATTTTATTTTTTATTAAAACAACTTGAAATGTCTATAAGTATTCATTTCCTAAACATAAACAATACAGAAGAAAATTTCTTCCGCAAAAGTCTGAACTCTGCTCCAAACCACATGCTTGCTGAAAATATGATTAATTGCACAGCCCTCAGGAATAAGGTTATGCAAGTAACCAATCCAATGCACAGTCCCAGTGATAAAAGTTGAATTGGCTCTGTGCACAACAGTAGCCGGCTAGTTCCAATCAGAGGGACAGTCAGCTCGACCATTTCCGGTGTGATGTAATGTCTATGAGGTTTCATATCAATAAATCTTGACAGATCAGGCAGTGGACAGAGAGCTGCAGGTGTCACTGACAATGTGTTAAACACTTTACAAATGTGAGGAAAACTGAAGGACACTCCTGTGTTTACAAAGGTTTCTGTGTGTCGGGGCTAATGCTAA
>KN486011.1:995-19957 GCA_000787095.1 Periophthalmodon schlosseri
TCAATATCACTACATTTAACACTTTAACAAATTAGCAACACTTGCGTGAAATACTGTTACTTTTTACTCTTAAAGTAGATTTTTTAACGAGTACTTAAATACTTTTACTTTAAGTAGATTTTTTTCATGTGATACTTGTACTTGTACCTGAGTAACAAAATTGAGTACTTCATCCACCACTGCCATATACAACTCCAGAGTAGTGGAGATTCTGGTTGTCACGTTCTAGCCCGTGGGAATCAGATTTTCAATTTGAAAATTTGAATTTGCAAATCTTCAGTTCTTTATGTAATGCAGTTCCCTCTCTGTACAACAAAATAGTGCATCTTTGTGTGTTTTTTTTTTTAAATATATCAACCCCGCTAACCCTGTAGTTTAGGCCTCAAGAAACATGTTCTGAAATGAGTGTGATTTTTTTTTTATTAGTTTAGCAGTTCACATTCCTTCTCTCAAATGTTAAAGCTTTTGGATGAGATTAAAATGAGCTCTGGGAACAGTATTTTCATGAATTGCAAATCAAAATTTCAAAATGTGAAAAATCCCAGTTTCAAATTCTTCAATTCTAGCGTACATGGCTTTGTCTATTGAGTAAATGGTAAGGGAGTAGCTAACCCTGCATTACATCTATTGGAAAAAAATACATTCATGACTAAGTAATTTAGCTGATGGCACACAGCAGCTTGCATGTAACAGCGTATTCCCTCTTAAAACCCACTTTGGTGAAAATGAATACCTTTTGCTTATCTGAAGAAACTATTCAAGATTTTTCTCCCCTAGATGCTTGACTGCAAACTCATTCTCAAGCAATAATTGGTTCATAAAATCCCACAATACTTTGCATGGGGCGTCTCTGAAAACAAAACCCAAACAGAAACGCGTCTTTTGAGCAGGTTGATTTAAATAAAGTGCATGGTCCTCTCCCTCCTCTCGCCCCTCCCGCCTGTGTGTTTCTTAACATGTATTTTGTGAAGGCGAGCAGGAGCCGGGGGGCGTTGAGAGGAGCACCAGAGGAAGAGGAGGAGGAGGATTTTGGCTGCGAGTGGAGACTGAGCTCAGATGAATACAGATGAGCTGGTTTTCACACACGCAGAATAGACCCGTCGCAATTATAAAACACACAAGAATGGCCAAGGTAGTGAACGTCAATGGAGCAGCGGCTGGTACAACAACACAGAACAAATTGGGATTCTACGCTTGTCTCTGTGGCCGATTTTGGCACGGTTATTGGCGTAGGTGGTCTTTTTTAAGGCATTTGAAGAGACCTAGCGCTCAACAGTGGTTTCTATGTCAAGGATTATCAAAAAAAAAAAGTTTCGGTTGTACACTTTAGGATTTTTAGAAATTCAAGATTTTAGAATGTTTTGGATCAAGGGTTGGCATGCTTCTGAACGAAAATGTCTTTGGGGTTAAACCAGGACAATTGAATTTAATTCGAGTGTAGTTTTGATTTGGTTCTACTTTAATAGATTCTTTTTCCAGACCAAGGTTTAGTTTGTTTTCATACCTGACAGTTTGGACTATAGCAATAGCGGTCTTCCTCAGAGTGGTCAGATGATGTTGCTGTGACGTGTCCCGTCAGCTGATTTAAACAGGTTTTGGCGTTGTCTTCCTACTGGTGGAGGCAGAATGACAGCGCCATCTGCAGTACAACTTCAGGACAGTATCCCAAGTGTGTGAGAGTAAAAAAGGCCCCTCGTCCCAGTTTAAAGTCCCGTGGGCATGTTTCCCTATTAGGAAACAAACTAAACATTGGTCTGGAAAAAATAATCTATTAAAATAAATTAATGGAAGACCAGATGAACCTCATTGGACTATTGAGTTGGTCCTGTTCTAGTCCTGGTTGGTCCTGTTCTAGTCCTGGTCTTTGTTTAGTCCGAGTTTAGTTCTTCCTTAGAGATGCAGTTATATAGATGGACAGGCTGTAGGAATAAATGTGTGTAGGAGTAATAATAATATTGGAATAGTCATAATGAAAGTTGTGGAAAGGGGCCCAGTAGTAGTAGTAGTAGTAGTAGTAGTAGTAGTAGTAGTAGTAGTAGTAGTAGTAGTAGTAGTAGTAGTAGTAGGCAAGGCTAGTTCTTCCTTAGAGATGCAGTTATATAGATGGACAGGCTGTAGGAATAAATGTGTGTAGGTAAAGTAGAGGCCTGTCTCATGTTTTCAGGAAAACTGTTCCAAGATTTTAGCGCATAAAACTGAAACGCTGATTCCCCATGGTTAGTAGTAGCAGTAGTAGGAGTGGTAGTAGTAGTTGTTGTTGTAGTTGTTGTAGCAGTTGTAATACTAGTAGATCGATACTTTATTGTCATTCAAGGTACACATTTAGAACATGTGCACTTATAATGCCTCTTGACTAATTGCAAAAGCGGAAGGTGTTAATGTAAAAAAAAAAAAGTAATAAATTAATTAAAATATGCTGTTGGAAAGTAGTAATAGTAGCATAAGTGGTAGGAATAGTAATTGTGATAGTAAACAGTAAAGGGGGATATAAGTGGTAAATTCCAGTTGTAACCCAGTATTTTTAAATTATAAATCCATCTCCTCCACTATATTACTAGAAAACCGTTATGAAACATTGCCACCACTAATTATATCCAAACTTGTTCTTTTTGGAGACGGTGAGTTGCCTCTTGTTTGTTGTTTGTATTGGTCTGGCTCCATTGCCCTGAATAGCCTGAATCCTTGTATTATGTGAGTGTCCGGCCCCTGCGTTTTCTTATGCAGATCAGCCTCTTCAGAGCGACTTTCACATGGATCTCACACTTCGGGACACGGTGCAGTGTGCTCCCACCAACAGCTCCTTTCTCTAAAGCTGCACGTTAGCCTGTTGACTCAGGCGACCACTCCAGAGCTGGGTCTGCAACAAGCAAAAGGCACGCTCATGTGGAGATGAGACAAGGGTGAATCTTGAGAATTCCTCTATAGATTAAAAAAAACAAACAAAACTATTATATATTTTATCATGTTGTAACTAAAACATACCTGGAGTTGTATTTAGCTTCATCCACACTTGTTTTATTAATCCTCTTGCTCTGAGCTTCAGAAATAAGTCGGTTTCAATTTTACCTGGATTGTGATGTCAAAGATGTTCAAACTCCAGTGGTGGAATGTAACGAAGTTCAAGTAGTAAAGTACTGTACTTAAGTAAGCAATTTAGGTATCTGTACATTACCTAAGTAAATTTTAAAATGGATACTTTTACTTTTACTTCACTACTTTGAGAGCACGTATCTGTACTTTCTACTCCATTACATTTTTGAACAGAACTGAAAAGCATTTTTATTATTGTTTGAGACCTACAGAGGGGAGGCTGAGGCTGAGGGGTTTATTTTTTAACACGTTCATAATTTGAGCAAAGAAAAATATATACGAATAAAAGCAGCTAGAAAAAAAACAACAATCAAATCAACTGCTTCTACTGAAAAAAAAAGCTGCGTGAAATACTTTTACTTTTTACTCTTTAAGTACATTTTTAAACAAGTACTTTAATACTTTTACTTAGTAGATTTTTTCATGTGATACTTTTACTTGAGTATTTTTTTTTGCTCCAGTATCTGTACTTTTAGTTAAGTAACAAAACTGAGTATTTCTTCCACCACTGCCAAACTCCATAAATCATCACCAGCCTAATTCTAAGCATTTCTGCCATCAAATTAGGTTCATTATAACTGCGTGCCTATGGTAGAGTGCCAGACACGTTGTTTAAATAGCTCGCTTTTGTTTTGTTTTTTCCATGGCAATTTCCACTGTTCTGTTGCAACACCCAAACCCAGGTGAGGGAGCAGAGACTGATGCAAATATGTATTTCATGTATTTATTATAGGCGTTATATAGTTCTAAACAATACAAAAGAGGCATTTTTTGTTAGGAAAGACCATCCATCTTTGAACTGGAATGGGGGCCTTAGACATCATTTATCTCCTATTTATAACTCCATCCTCAGACCTAAATCAAAACAAGGAAAACAATAGTGGCCTTAGACATCATTTATCTCCTATTTATAACTCCATCCTCAGACCTAAATCTAAACAAGGAAAACAATAGTGCTAGCCAGTATGCTAATAGGTGTGATATCATCCATTAGAAGGCCTGAACATTATGCTATATATGACTCAGGCACAGTTCATTCTTAGTGTAGTTCAATAGACCTAGCTAACAAACAGAAACAGTTCACAAATAGATGTGTTAGTTTCAGTGTAGTTAGCTCCTCCCTTTAGATAGATATAAGGCAGTGTCCACGAGTGATCTGACCAGAACTGAAGAAGTGGCTTGGATGAGCAGCGAAACTTTTTGTTCAGTTGACAGAATTGAATTTTTCTTTTACAATCATTGGTGTGAAAAAGAGAAGCCTGCCCTCTGACTCATCGGCTGGTCAACTTTGCAGCAAATATTTTCTACCTTATTGCATCTATGTCAGGTTACGTTGGTACCCCATGGAAAATCCAACTCATATCCTCATAAACCTCTCTAAATCCTAGTATATAATAAAAGAAGACTTACACTGGCTGACCAGGCCGCTGTATTGTCACTTGGATCTATAGAGTAGACATTGGTTGAGATTATATATAACACGTCTTAATACCGCTATTGACTATGCACAAATGCATATACCGGGTCCTTTAAGTTGCCGTCCCCTTTGTGAAGACTGCCCACGCGGTCTTGGTCTTATAGTTGCTATGGCGAAGCAGGAACAAAAATCCTCTTACGCCCACCGCCTGTGGGGGTGGTCACCGTGGAATATGGCACTTTTGGACCAGGGACCTTTAACAATGTCTTCAGCTTTATCCATCTTACTGTTGAAGCATTGCATTCAATTCTCACTCACACTACAACAGGTTATATCTTTGTCATCTGCTAGGTTGACATTTAGAGTAAGACAGCTAACACAAGAGGCGCAGGGAGAAGAGACACCTCATATCTACTGTTCTGTGATGGTCTATGTTTGCTGTTATTTCTATAATAATTGTTATATGAGGTTAAGACCCATCTGTATCTCATATATAACAACTACCAGGATTTAAGGCGCCTGAACCAGTCTGTGGAATCTACATCATTGGTGCCTCGCTAAGTGTTGTTCCAGTTGACTAGCCTGGGATGCAAAACACACACTTCTTCAATACTTTACGAAGATATGAGTCTGGTCACCCTCATTTTCAGATGGCCATGATTGACAGGTGGATTAGCTAATCAGGGACATGCATGGTGCGTCCATAATGGAAAAAAAATACATCACAGGTGGCTGGAAAATATCACAGATTTCTGCAAAATCAATGAGCCAAGGACTAGACTCTGTTAATCTGATGTGAGATAAATTTGATTTCATTTGTAAATGTTACGTGACCAATGAGCTCCTTCATTTCACATGCATCACCAAAAAAAAATCTGATGGCATAATCACATTTGGCCGGGCTTGTAAAGGTTCATATTGGAAGACCAATAACAATACAAAAAATACCTTGTGTATATAGGCATAAATAGGCATTTTTGTTACGAAAGACAATCCATTTTTGAACTGGAATGGGGGCCTTAGACATCATTTATCTCCTATTTATAACTCCATCCTCAGACCTAAATCAAAACAAGAAAAACAATAGTGCTAGCAAGTATGATAATAGGTGTGAGATCACTCATTAGAGCCTGAATGATTATGCTAAATATGACTCAGGCACAGTTCACTCTTCGTGTAGTTCAATAGACCTAGCTAACAAACAGAAACAAATAGGTGTGTTAGTTTCAGTGTAGTCAGATTAAGATGCAAAAGACCAGACCAGGACCAGACTGATATCGATCTGTATAAAAAATACATAGAGATATCATTCTGCATTTGCCAGGCAAATTGACTAGAATCCTCCATGACATCCAGAGCCTGTGCCCTCGGTTAGGCTCATATACCAATGATGCACATATGGATACTGTGCTGTGTTTGCTTTATACTTCATACTTCCTTCAAAATAATATTTACTTTTTAAACAAATAAGGTTTGGGTTCTTTATTATCTACATCGGTGTTGACAATTTTTCATCAGTTTATTTAGGCTATCAATTGACTGATCTCTGTTTTACAAGTATAATACTATTGCAATGTAGAGCAGTCCAAAAATATATAATACAAACACTTTAGCAATCATTTCCTTCTTAAAAGCATGCATTTCAGTAATACTTTTATCCCAGTAATGACAACTACTTGCCTCTTACCTGGCACGCGCTGCACTGTCACCTAGCAACACCATCACATTCACTATAAACTCATCCTTTTGAGCATTTGTTATTTTGGTGTTCCTGGCTTCAAAAACATGATCTATTCTCTACTGGCTGTTTTAATCTTCACCCCTGCTTGCACTGTCACTACACCATTCCCACAAGACTGAATCCAAACTTCATTTTTGGATGTGATTTTTAAGCAAAGACAACAAAAACAACCCCAAAAACATTTGCCATTCATCATCCTCTAACTGTAATAAATTAATAAACAGTAGCATATTCATCACGAGATTTTTAGCATCCCTGGGCATTGAGGAAGTGTCCAAATTTGAGCGTCTCCTCATTTTTCCTTGTTCCTCCTTTCCTCCTCGCTGCTCATTACGGTGCCTCGCCCGAGCTGTCCTTTCCGAAGTATAATTGAAAGCGGGGGGAAAGGCAAATATTGCTATAATCTCATTTGCGGAACGAACAATGTGGCGCCGAGACTAAATTCATAAGAGTAGCTTTAATGCAATGAAACGTAATGAGGTAATTTGGGGCGGGCGTATAGGCGGAGGTTGGTGGGACCGTCCTGTCATAGGGTGCAGTTCACACACATACTCACATCCTAGGCACGCTGGGGGGCAGACAGACTTTGATGTGAATATTTATAATGGCTCAGGGAGGAATAGGAATGAGCAAAGGGGTGGGTCTGCCGAGTCACTGTAGCAGAAAGCTGAGTCATGCCGTGACAGTGCGCAGCATCTTCACAGCGATGAGGTGCTAATTACAAATTCAACTCTTTCTTTTAGAGGTTTTTGAAGAGTTATTGTAGGATTATAGTGCTATTAATGGGTTTCAGATGACATCGCAACATTGCATGGGCCAATCATATTTAAAATAGATGGAACGCAGCTAAAATTAAAATAGCTAAAATCCTGATTTTTGTTGAAATATTGCAAGTTCTAGGGTCTAGTCAACAGTAGAAATGATCTGGTTTAACAGTCCAATGAGGTTCATCTGGTCTTCTGTTAATTTATTTTACAGATTCTTTTTTCAGACCAAGGTTTAGTTTAGTCGTCTATTTTAATGTTAATTTTATGATGTTTATTTGTGATTATTTATGTTGTGATTTGTTGTATTGTGATTTTAATGACTGCTCACTAGTGGAGTATATATAATAGCATAAACCAGGACGAGGGGGGCTTTTTTACTCTCACACACCTGGGATACTGTCCTGAAGAAGTCAGACTGCAGATGGCGCTGTCGTCCTGCCTCCACCGGTAGGAAGACAGCCTGTTTAAATCAGCTGACCAGACACGTCACAGCAACATCATGTGACAACTCTGAGGAAGAGCGCTATTGAGCAGTCGAAACTGTCAGGTATGAAAACAAACTAAACCTTGGTCTGGAAAAAAATCTATTAAAATATATAGATTTCAATAATGACATTAATATTGGGGTTGGGCAAGACGCAAAAGAATATTACTTTGTTATATACAACCTTTCTATTAATTATTTTCAGCATCCGTTCCACTTCAAATTATTACAATTATGAACACACTCTTCAGCCATCTAACCTTTACTGTTTGCAGTTTGAAAAAAGCAGGGGATTACTCTCAACTGGAAAGAGAGAACTTGTGGCATTTTGACTTTGCAAGAGTTTGCCCCATCCCTAATTAGCATGCAACAGAAAGCAGGTTTAAAAACACTGTGACAATTGCACGGACAGCTTTTTTAACATAACGCTCCAACTAGCAGTCAAAGGATTCTTTCAGAGTTTACATCCTGTGGCATATTGGATTGGTACATAGGGGTCACAAAGCTACATACATTGTGTTGAGTGAATTGTTGCTGTTCCATTGTGAGTTGTGTGAGCACAATTACTGCCCTCTCTCTCACACCAAACAAAAGCCTGCTAATTAAACTGAAGCACTTTGGTCTCAGTTGCGATATGAAATTCTTATGCACATATTGGTTTCACTTCCAGGACTCTCCCCGTCTTTCCCATCAGCCCTGGTTCTGTGCGCTGTAAAAAGTCTTGGCACCGAACTCTCCAAAGTCCATTTGGTAATGAGGGAAATGGAATTAACACGCTATGAAGGAGACTTTGCCTCATGTTTCATAACAGTGATTTTTATGAAGACATTCAACACTTTTAAAGAGTGTGTTTATTGGTGCAATTTGGGGCCTCGCAGTTAGATTTTAAGCTCTGTCTTTCAGTAGCTTTGCTGTAATAATTTAGCATAGGTTTGGAGCAGGGCCACGCCTCAACTACATGCCAGCAATACATTATAGTCACTCTTCAACTGCACCTCCCATTTCCGAAAGCAAATCAATGTCAACAATTATTCTTTCGACCCCACCCTCTGTTCCATTTTAAGTTTTTATCCCTTAGAATTGTCTAAGAGGCGAGGTGGGTCTGTAATTTCCCAGGTGAACTGTCAATTAAAGACCTGTTTGGTAGTAACCATAGACAGTATAAAGAAGTGGGCTAAGCACCTGCTCCGTGCTAAACCAGCGGTGAGAGCACTTAAAAAACGCTGTCAATCAAACATGTTGCTAATTCTAGCGGGAGTGACCTCGGGGAAAGAAGGCGCCTGATTCGTCTGTTATTAATGTTCATATCTTGATTTATGAACACAATAGTGAAATACTAGGATCATGTAGAGCGGGTTAATACGAACATTTTAAGACCAAAATGACGAGGTTGACTGCAGCAGTTAAGAGAGAGGGATGACAGTTTTTCAATGTAAAGTGAATTGGGACCAGAGTTGATGGAGCCGGAAGCACGCTCATGATCACTTCCTATTTGGAACGCAGCGGCTAGCAGCATCCTGCAATGCCGCTGGGGACACCTGTCAGAAGCAGTGTGAGCCATCTATAGATCTTGAGCTATAGGGCTATCAGGACTACCTTAGCTGGAGGACTTTGCCTCTTGTACGTAGACAAAATCTGCAAACTTCTTGCTATATGGCAAGAGGGCTAGCCACTCAACCACTTTGGGGGCGGATTGTTATTAATATTAAACTATACTAGAGCTATTGACTGAATCAAAGTGAGTGTGTGGGTTTGTTGGCATTTATTTATACGAGGCTTGTGTCAGTTTAGCTTTCTTAAGAATTAAATAATAAACTGTATGAAACATTTTTTTTGTTATATTTTCAACCCAAAAGCTTTAGCTCCTTTTAACATAACCTAATTTAAATACTACTTTCATATTTGTCTTTGGAACTCTCTTCTGCTGCGGCCGCCTCACTGTGTGCTTCCACTGCACAATCCAGCAACACTCGTTTTTTTAACTGTCCTGTCACTCAACGACAGCCAGTGAAGAAAACGGGAATGAAAGTGAACAGGGGAACGAGGGAGCGCGACAAGGAGGGAAGGAGAGATTAAAAGCCTGAAGATGGATGGGACGTGAAAGAGGGAGGAGAGTGGAAGGGAGAAGAAGAGAGAAGATATGGTGGTTATAAAGCACAACGCAGCTAAAGCTAAAGCAGCCACTGACAGGGCGCTAGTTAAGTGCGCTGCGGTCATGCTAGCAGATTCCTAACAGTCCTGCCAGCTACCCACTGCTCACAGGTCAGAATGGGCTAAAAGGACCCAGCACTAACTACAACTCCCACAATCCATTTAGAGACCTGCCCTTTGACACGCTGCTGGTAACGTGAAGTTAATTATTCAATACACTGCATCTCTGCATCCTCCATACTTATTATTCAGTGTAAAGGTACTTGGCTCTGTGGAATCACCTTCTTGCCTCCAAGGAGTTTAATGCCATACTGCGTAGAGTATACCAGGCAAAGTAATAACATCCCTATGGAGACAAGCATGACGGACGTTAGCCAGTTAGCCATCCATTTACAGTATACATACAGTCTATGGTAGTAACATAAGTCAGTCTGACCCATGGCAGCTGTGGCTACACAAATAGGTTACAAATGTGTACAATTTATTTTCCCCCATAAGGAAATGTGTCCTCTGCATTTGACCCATCCTGCAATGCTGCTGGGGAAACCTGTCAGAAGCAGTGTGAGCCATCTATAGATCTTGAGCTATAGGGCTATCAGGACTACCTTAGCTGGAGGACTTTGCCTCTTGTACGTAGACAAAATCTGCAAACTTCTTGCTATGTGACGAGAGGGCTAGCCACGCAACCACTTCGGGGGCGGAATTTTTTTATTATTAAACTAGTTGTTGACTGAATCAAAGTGAGTGTGTGGGTTTGTTGGCATTTATTTATATGAGGCTTGAGTCAGTTTTGCTTTTCTTAATAATTAAATAGTAAACTGTATGAAACATTCTCTCTAGTCTCTCTACTACACTCTAGTCATATATCCCTACTCCCTAGTAAAGACGCACCCATTGCCTGGTTCTGTGGCATTAGCCTGTACTAATAACCTGGCCAGCAAGATGAATTCTCGCAATGTTTGTGAGTTCACAGACTCATGAGAATACATCTGGCATGGCTCTTGTTCCTAGCCACTAGTGGGCCACAGACTGGATCAATCACAGGGTAGCATTGTGGTTTGGATGGAAGCCAAAAGCGCCCAAACCAACCAAAACAAACATGGCTACGCCAACGGATGTACGTCAGCCTGTTTTTTAGCAAAAATACAAACTAGCTTTGTGCATTTGTGGAGGGATAGATGTGTGTGCTTTTCTCTCAACTGGATTTAACTGAAGTTTGAGTTCTCGACCTGTTCCGCTGTTATGACACTTCAGCCAATCAACTTGAAGTATTCATCATTGGGTTTCAAGGCATTCCAGACTGATAGGACTGGTAGGACTCATTTTGTAGTGCTACACATATTCATTTGGCTTATATTGCAATTTATAAATACAGTGGGAGATGGCCTGAGGTCCTCTCACGATCTAGAGCTGTCCAGAATTGGTCATTGAAGTGGCAATATTCAACCAATTTTATAACCAAACTCAAGGTATTTTGTCCCTGTGTGCAGACCTATGGCGCACCTGCTTCACATTCTCCTCAGCGCTGCGACTGATCTCACCTCGTATCAGTCTGTTCCATTCAATCAGCCTTTAGAGCAAGACAGATGAGATCGCAGCTTTGACCTCCACTCATGATCGGTCACCAAAAAATAAAAACGCCAACGTTCAGAGACAGGGACGCCTATTAGAGGAAATGACATCATCATCAAGCTCGGGGTCGCCGGGGTCAAGGCTGGTTCGGACTCATCACGGCCAATGGTTATTACACAGCTCATAAAGAATAGCAGAGGGGGACTTCGCCTACCGCTACGTCCCGAGTTCGATTGATAGGCCCGTCCCATTACTGATAGATGGATTGTGCGTATTATAGAACGCTCCATTAGTGTCACTTCATATAGGCGTGCGAAGGTGGCAAAAGGTGCGCGGAGCGGACCGGCACTTGGCGCTGATTGGAGTGGTAGCGGGCACGAGCTGAAAGGTTATCCATGGCAGAATGTATAACAATGGGAGCAATCAGAGTGTCTGGAATAGCAATGTAAAGAGAGGCGATGATGTTGAGACAATCTGGCCGCTTGAGGAGCAGAATAATGTCATGTTTAATGTATGAGCGCTGTCTTGAACTTGGTGGCTTTGTCAGTAATCCTATATCTGCAGTATGTCTGAGCCTATGATATGCAATGCGGAAACTATGTTTGAACAATACTTACCTGTGTTAGAAAGTCACTTCTGTAAGTCTATACTGTCAGTAAACTGACACACTGAAGAACTGTTTACACTGGCATACTGTAGTGGCATGAATAATGTGTACTTGTAGCTCTAGTAATGACTTCTGTTATGTCATATAACTAGTTTGAAGTTTATTTAGTCTAACGAAATGTCACCTTCCTGTCGGTTTAGTGTATTTTTGTGTTGTCAATGAAGTTGTAATAAATAGACCCTAAAGATCATTGAGCGATGTAAATTGGACTTGTAATCAGTGCTTATTTCTATCCTAAATATGAGACAAATTAACAAAGAGAGTGTTATGTGGCTCGTTAAATCTACTGCTCATATACAGCACAACTTAGCATTGTCAGTAACTAAGTGTTTGATTTTCAACATTTGTTCAACATGTCTCTCCCTGTTAGAAATATATTTTATTTTTAGGAAACTTCAACTTTATGCTAAAGTATAACATATTACCATATGCAAAATTGTGACCTTTATGCTTCTTTATATCAGGTAGCAGTTTCTGACAAAACCATGCATATCAATCCACCTTGTACAATCTCTACTACAGGCTATCCCTTTATCTCTATATGCAGTCTATGCTAAACCCAGCGCATAAGCCATCATTTTAATACAGTGAATATGCCAGATCATGTGACACCCCTGACATTTATTGCAATGCTTTAATTTACTGCGTGGCTGCTCCTTGCTGTCACTCCTTCATATCCCTTCATATCCAACATCTACCCCCCCCCCCACCCCCTTTTCTCCCCCTCCTCTGCCCATTCTGATACATGCACCAATTTACAATACACACGGCAATACAGTGGCCGTGACTGCTGCCTCATTACCATCCAAGCACCACTCCCACGTACCTTGACCTGGGGCTAACCACTCTGCCATTCACAGTACTGTCCCATACCTGGATTGAGAAGGGGGGTGCTATTAACCCCCGTAGTGCCGGTGGGAAGGTGATTTACCTCTGTTAAAGTTAACGTCCACGCTGCTCAGCTCATCTCTGGCCTAATGGTGCCTGAAGGGGCCACCTTGCTATATGGATCGGGGCCGTGCTTAATCTTGAGACAAAGATTAGTCCCAACCATTAAAGCGAATAGAAAACGTCAGGAGAAGGGAAGGTTTAAGGAAAGCTAATTACTTGTTTAATATTTATGGACATGTAATTTTAATACCCTCAGTGATTATGTTCATTTTTATGTCTGCATACCTGGTTTCGTCCGACTATTTTCAGCCTGGTTCACTGGGCGCGTTATTAGATACATCTGGTGTGGTCTTTCTGAATGGAAGCATAATCCTTACAAGTCACCAGACAGAATTCAAACACGCGACACAAGATTAAGTTGAAATGAAATTGAAAAGCTCAGTAGAAAATGCAGGGTAATATAAGTGCCATCAAACATCAAGAATGTTCCAGAGTGTGGCATTAAATATCCACCTTGCTTTTATTCAGTGACAGGTTTTTGTATTGCTCAAAAGTAATGTGAAAAACACGCATTCTTTCTGTGAGCACGTCCGCCCCGCTGTAAATTTAATTCCATACTATTCAGCATTTCAGGCAAAGCGATGACATCTCCATGGAGACCCTACACCGGAGAATAAAAGTTGCGTCGAATGTGATGATGTCATACTCCTAGATGGAGGGGCAAGAGACACTTTTCCCTATTGATAATATTGCACTTTTGCTATCTGTTGAACCTGATCATTTCTATTAATGACTAGACCCAAGAACTCCCTGCATTACAACAAAAATCTGAACTTGAACAATATGAATTTGAGCTGCCTCCATCTGTATTAAATAATATTGACTTATAGAATGTTGTGATGTCATTTGAAACCCAGCAATATAAGGAGCCAATAAAGCCTTAATAATGAGAATGAAGACAAATCTGGCGCAGTTCGGTTCACATGGTTACAGTATGTCTTTATAATAATTCTATATTCTATATTCTAGAGTGGTCGGTGTAGTGGTAACGACGACGTAATGTAGATCTTGGGCGTGTTTTACTCAAAGCTGGTTTATATCATTGATTACATAAGACACTGCAATAACACAAATGCAGTGACCACATTGGCAGGGCAGCGGGCAGAACAGCCTCCTCTGCACATTTATTCTAAACTCATATCTTTTATCCCTCCATATGGATTTGCTGCTTGGTTTACTGTCAGCGAGACTCTGCTGACTCATCAAATACAAATACAGCATGTCATGATAACTGGCCAATCATGAGATACGTCCTGTCTATTCATTTCACACCGCACATCAATACTTTCCAATCGTGTTTCATAAAAACCTCTATACTGTTTATAATGTTACCCAAACATGTATTTCTTAGTTGCTTCTTACAAGTAGAGTTGCAACTAACAATTATTTCTACACATTGAGACTTGTTAAAGGGCCTGTGTTACTCTATTTTCTGATCTATGTTGTAATGTTGCTTCCTCATCAAAAACATACCTGGAGTTGTGTTTTGTTTCAATCACACATGTTCAGTGCACAAACCCTGCATTTTTACTGAGTTCTTCTCAAACTGGAAACACTCTGTTCAACCTTGTGATGTCACATGGTAAAACAGGAAGTGCTCCACTGTATTTTCAACTCCATATGTCTTCACTTGACAAAACAAAACACAACTCTAGGTATGTTTTTTAGGAGGTAATAACATTCGAACATGGCTTAAAGCTCACAAGAGTCAATTCTGCGTAATATAGGACTTCAAATATGTTGATTGATTGAACAATTATGATAATCAAAATACAGCTACTGTTATGTTTTACAGTCGGCTAGTCACGATTAGCTGATTAATCACTGCAGCCTTACTTACAAGTCTGATCTGTTTTGCGGACCATTGAGACCAGCATCCATCTTCATCCTCCCCGTCCCTGTCAGGCTAACTGCAGCCTAACAAATTCTTATTCGCTTCTAATATGATAAAACGGCTTTTGACAAATGTAGGTTTCTTGTCACGGCGGTTATATACAATGTTTTATACAAGTTAATTGCTTTGTAAAGAGACAAAGAAACCATTAACTGCGCAATTACCCGTTTGCATGAAGAAGTATGGGGCTACACGCTGCTATCGTGTGCAGCAAAATGAGAAAATGCTTTTAACACAAGCGCAAATGTGATGCAAATGTGCCACAATCTGCTCCACTGCTTTTATTCAATTACATCTTTAACATAAAGCCACAATATCAGTAGATGTTCTCTGTGTCAGGCCTAATCATCAGCAAGAAGCAATTTAGGTCCTACTGCGTGTTCCTTGTATTGTATTTCTGTACGCAATCCTTACAGTGTCAACAAGTAAACAGCAGAAATAGCTGACAATTAAAGGTTCTATATTACGCAAAATTGACTCTTACGATTTCTAAGCCATGTTATAATGTTGTTACCCCCTCAAAAACATACCTGGAGTTGTGTTTCGTTTCATTCACACATGTTTGAGTTACCATTTATTATTATTCTGTCTACATCACCAAAGCTCCAAATGCTCTGTTCAAGTGGTAGTTTTCATGTTAGCAGCTACATTTTACCTTTAGTTCAGTAGAGATTGGCAATTCCAGGTCTGAAATCATCCAAATGATTCTAGTGAAGGTGTATGGAGACAACATTATAATAACATAGATCAGAAAAGAGTGTAATATGGGCCCTTTAAGGATTTTCTTATGTTGCGGTCTTGTCTTCTGTTTACTCTGTGGTTAGGCACACTTTATCGCCATAGGGAAATGCGTCCTCTGCATTTGACCTGTCCTTCAAACTGCAAACTGTAAGATCTTTGTAATGATATTGGTCACATTTTTCTGTAGCGCTTTTCTATTTTCTAGGCACTCAAAGCGCTTTACATCAAGGAACCACTCACCCATTCACACACCAGTGTACACGGACACTGGGGGCGAGGTGGGTTAACACAACGACAGTATTCATTTGTGGGAGCAGGATTCGAACCGCCGACATTCTGATCAGTGGACAAACACTCTGCCAACTGAGCTACTGTCACTTGAGCATAGCTTGGTCTGGACTACCGAGCTGGTTTAAGCCTATTGTAAATGATAATATTGCATTAGTGCTTTTCCAGACACTCAATTATACAATACAATTTATTCACAATGACATTTTGCATTAGCGACACTGTTGCCCCCACTGTGGCACCTAGTATTTCCCCAGGGGTCTCCCATCCCAGTACTAACCAGACCCAGCCTTGCTTACCTTCCCAGATCAGACGAGATCGGCATAACATAGGCCTGTCACGATAACACATTTTGAACCACGATATATCGCTACAGAGAAAAACTGCGATAAACGATAATATTGAAACTGCTTTATGCAAATGATACAATAATAATAATGCAAGATAATTCCAGTAAACCATTTTAAAATAGACTGTATCATTAAAAGGCTTGAGCTGTAATAAATACAGAGCAAAATGAAGCAGTAATTAGCCACAGAAGTTATTTATTCAACTCGCTTCAGGTCAAATTTAAAAGGCTGAGCTGTAATAAATACAGAGCAAAATGAAGCAGTAATTAGCCACAGAAGTTATTTATTCAACTCGCTTCAGGTCAAATCTTATTGTAATACAACAAAAAAATACCCCAAATCTCCCATTTTTACAAAGAAAATGTACATGCCTTAAAATATAATGTCAGAGATTTCATAGGAAGAACATGCAAAGCTGGCACAGAAAACCAGGGACCTTCTTGTTGTGAGGCGAGGGCGCGTGGATAAAACGTTAACTGCCTGCTTTGCAAATGAAATTGCTAGTCTCCTGTATAAGACCGATGTGGGTTTGTTGTCTCTTGTGTTTTATATAAAATGGCAGCACTAGTGAATGTTACGATTGCACCATTAAAGGAAACAGCTATAAAATGCTATAGTGGCCACAATTACACTGAGTGGAGAGGGAGAGAGGGCGCCTGATTTGGCATTGTAAAAATGGCTTTCTATTTGCCAGCACCAGTTGGAGTTCTTGAACCTCCACTGCAATGTATAAAGGGTACGTTCTTGTGAAAATGGCTGAGTGCCTATTATATATGTTTTACAGTACTGACTGATGCTAGCTATCGCCTCTGTTGGAAGTGTAGCAAACCGCGCCAATGCCGGAGTTTTCTCGTGTTTTTCCGTTCTCTGTGAAAATCACTTAATGCTTTGGGAATCTGGATATTGGCAGAAATGACCTAAACCATCAAAAACTCATAAACATTTGAATACGGTATGCCGTTTGTTGTTTTAGTTAACTCAACTTCATATTTATTCAATTCTACACATCTAGACGCTACAACGAATAATAATAACCCAGAGGACAAGTTAGCGATGTCTCCAGTGTAACTCCACATCCCAAATCTGTGTAATGAAGTCACAGTGAAGATAATTGAAACTTAGCGTACTTTGGTAATTAGCCATGTGTTCTTGTTGGTGTATGCTAATTAGCTGTGAGCATTAGCATAATTCTAACATGCCCAAATGATGTCGAAAACATAAACTATGATTTGCATAATACTGAATGGTTCCAACTTGTTTCCCCATTATGTCAGTTTGTGGAGTAACCAATGCAAATGAAAGAATGTTTTGTCCTTATTGTGTAGAATGAAGAGCAGATATGTGGAGATTGAGAGGCGACATATGGACTTCTGGAGTGCCACTTTTGTGCACAATGCTTATACAGAATTGGGAAAAGCAATTGGCTAGATTATATTAAGATATAGAGTGAAATACAGTATGTATTGCATGGTCTGGTTATTTGTAAATTTCAAGAGGGGATATTTTACTTCTATTGGGTATTAACATTTAGATCACCATGTTGCCTTTTACTGTTTTTAAAATGCTATATTCGCCGAAAACAACGTATTCCCCCCTCCCTTTGCTCTCCGTGCTAACTCGCCGAAAAAACGTATTCCCCCCTCCCTTTGCTCTCCGTGCTAACTCACTCCCCCTTCAGAGCGCTATCAGATTACAGTCCTCGTGCAAGTCGAGTTGTTGTGTACAGTTTTGTTTCATGCTTTTGTATATTTATGGGGAACTGTCGTGTGGGAGCGTGGGCTTGTGGGCGGAGCATTGGACAGAATCGCATTGCTAACCATGAGCAGATTTGAAGAGCTGGTTGAGAGAGATTGTTAAATTACTGGGACATGCATGTTTTTGACGTTATAACATGGTAAAAAGCAAAAAAAAAAAACTTCGATGACTCATAATCAACACAAACTAACTACTTAAGTGTTGCATTCTGCATTCATATTTTTTTTTACAATTTGTACATTTAGAATCCTTTTTTGGGGATAATTCTGCTTTATGGTTTGGTTTCAATATTATCGTTTATCGTCTATATTTACTTCAGCAACATATCGCACTTCAGAATTTGTCATCGTGACAGGCCTAACAGGCGTAACTTACTAAAAAACTAACTAAAAAAAAAAAAAGAGGAATGTCTCAAGTCTTGTTAAAATAATTTGTAATCATGTTAGAATTCCAAGCAGTGTAAAATAAGCGTTTGATTTGTTGTAATTAACTGTCTCCCCAACTCTTCAATGTATCATCCTATTTTGAATTTCCCAGGACAAACTTTATCGCTCGAACCAAACCCATCAGTCAGTCCAACTAAGAAAATACTGTAATCCGGCTAATGTGCATATTTAGTAGTTGGCCCCTAAATTACACGACTGTAGGGACCCTTAAACTGTAACCGTGTAATATACATGTGGCCCTGGGGATATGCATTGGACATGATTGATAAGTATCCTATCGTTGTGTTACAATTCTTCGCGGACCAGAATTCTCAGCAGTTCTTTCAGCACTCATGTCATAACTCCATTTTACAAAATTTATTTCTACAGTTTAGCCCCTCCAGATGTACGCTAGGGTCTCGCAGTGGTGGGGGTCCCGGTGACAGTGAACATATTGTTCCCGTGCACAGCTGTGTTGGGTTAGGGCTCGGATAGCGGAGTGTAGGCTTTGCTCGTGGAAGGGTTGGGGGTTAGATTCCACTGGTGTGCGTCCATGTGGTGCCAGTGCGAGTGCCGCTCACACTTCGCTGGTCATGACATCATGTTTCCACTGGCAGCCTCTCCACTTCCTGTGTACGAGGGGGGTGGGGGGGGGGGTTCCTGTCTCCC
>KN486011.1:19971-30545 GCA_000787095.1 Periophthalmodon schlosseri
GGGGGGGTGGGGGGGGGCTTCCTGTCTCCGCTGTAGATCAAACCATCTATCATTATACAGTATTTACACTAATGGTATCAAAGTTGTTATGACTGTATATAACGTTCTCTGTGGGATCATTTTAGGCTTAGAAAAATGTTATTGATCCACAAGGGAAATTACTTTTGTTTGTGTTTTTTTCTTTTGTGTTTTTTATGATCTATACACAATACAGCATCCCATTTTTGCGTGTAGGTTCTGAAGTATACAGTAAGTATGCGTGTAATGGTTTTACTCAATTGTTTTTTTAAGTTGTGTTTCTTATTGGGTTCGTATATATTGGCTTTACTTGTTAATAGCCAAGTTTAAAGGTTTAAGGGCCTTTACAAGATTTTTTTCCCATGTATTTGAGCAAATTTGTCGCGTCTCAGTACACATATGTTGTCTAAGCAGCTCTTGAGGTCAAAGTTTGCATCAGAGAATCAGAAAGTGTGTCGTTAGCATGTTAGCTGTTAGTTTTACCGTGATGGCAAAACTCCACTCTGGTCTCTGAAAGTTGTGAAAAGCGCTTTTAAACTCATTGGGTTGAATTATTAGGATGCTCCGAATACATAAGGTAAGTGAGGAATAACTTTGGACCACTGCAAACTGTTTAAAATGAACTAGGTCTGTTTTTCACATTTTTAAGAAAAAAAAATCAGGTACAGCAAAATATTAGAATAAAAATATCAACAACACACAAATTAATCAAATAAAATGATTATAAAACTACTGAAGTTGCCATAAAATCGAAAAGGTAGTTCAAGTTATTAAACAGTGGCTTGCATTCATTAAATGTAATTTTCAGTATTTCCGCATTAACATCCAAGTTTTCCACTTACACTTCCCATATTAGCTTTAAAACCAGCTCTGCCACTGCTGTTTCAAACACTACCTGCACATATCCCAAACAATTCCAAACACACCCCAAAAATCAATACGTTTCCATGCAACTTCAACAAACGATTGTTGTTCACTCCTCTCTGGTCTGACTGCTGAAGTGCTTTGCGTGACCATACGGTTGTCCCAAAGCACAGGAGACATATTTTAAGTCGTGTCCAGGGAAAATTTGTGAGCTGCTGAAAGGAAAGATGGAGGGATTTTGCGTAGAGGGCTGGAGCGATGGATTTTACTGCCTGGCACTGAGCAGACAGGGCCCACCCACAGACAGGCACAACAACACTTGGTACATTCCACCTGGGATTAACCAAATCAACTGACTCATAGATTCTGGACGTAATGTTTTTGTGAAATGATGTGTCAGTGTGGGGCAGAAAGCATAGCCCGAACACATTGGAAAGATTTAGAAGAAGTGGGAAAAAGTAACTATATTTCATGCCAATGTTGAGGTAGTCTAAACACACAAAATTATATGATGACAAGCGTATAATGTGGACCTGCAGTAAAATGTTTTCCTTTCTTCTTTATATGATGATATGTAAAGTTGTTTATGTTTATTTTATTTAGTCCAAGAAAGCAAAATGAACACGTTTGCGTTGCCAGATCCTAAAAGTTAAAACCAGTTGGCAGTATACTGAGAGCTTAAAGGCGCACTAACTTTTCTAGTGTGGGGTGGGTCTGCCATCTGCTCGTTTTCATGGAGAACTTAATGCTTTGCTTAAAACATTCCACAATATGGCATTACAACTGTCTATATATCCATGGAGACAAGCAGGTGGCGCTACCGGGACAAGTTTCAGGTCAGATCTGTGGAGAGGTGACCCCGCGCACAGTAAGAACGCATGTTTTTCTAGGTTTTTTAAGCATTTAACATGAATAAAGGTAAGGTAGATACATTTAATATCATACTATGAAACATTCCAGGCTAAACAATAACAAGTAGGTGGTGGACCCCATACCAGAAAAGTTTCATAGTGCACCGTTAACTTGGTAGACCTTGTTATCAGCAAAGGATGGGACTCTTTCTTCCACGTTTGCAATCAATTATATGTTTTATACTGAAAATGTTTTAAACTAAACTTAAAGTGAGACTAAACACCTAAACTCCACACTTCAAACTCTGCCCCTGCATTACAGCCAGGTGTTTCTGATTACAACATCTCGCTGTAATCAGGGCAGTCTTGAGTGATGTCACCAACTACTGGAAATTGCAGAGTCCACTGAAGGCAGCACAAACTTAGATTTATGCGTTTTGGACCAGAAAGCTGCAGATTTACCTAGTTTGGACTAAAGTTGCCAACACTATATACACAGTTTAGAAGCAACAAACCAAACTTCTAACCAGACATAGCCGCACCCCCCAGCACTAGAGCGTAAGGTCTGAGGCCCCTGGACAGCGCCGTATCACACAGGGAGGGATGGGGCAGACGTGGAGGCTAGCCCGAGGACTTCAACCGTGTTATTACTCCATCCTCTCCATATCCCTTTTGATAATTTTATTCAAATCTTCCTTTATGCCTGCCCTATACTCCCACGCGTTATAATGAAAAGTTCTCATGAAACCATATGCAAATACATCAAAATGAACAAGAGTAGTGTTATGAAAGAAAGCTGCATATTTTACTTTCAAGTTTTACCTCAACTCACCTTACGACTATGATTTAAGTTCTTAATAACATGTTTTATAGAAAGTTGTTTCAAGCACTGGTATTTTCTGCTTTATAACTTAAAGTAATGTATATGTGACTGTCCGGCTTAAAGGATCAGTATGTAACTTTTTTGGCGGGGGGTTCGCCATCTGCTTGTCTCCATGGACATGTTATTGCTTTCAAACGCAGAGGACAGACAGGGACAATCAAGCGTATCTTAACCAAACCTTAACTTTGCCTGGAATGTTCCACAGTATGGCATTAAACCTAAGTCCATGCAGTGAAGCAGCTGACACCACCAGGGCAAATTACACTTTTTCAATGTTATTTGTGACAATAAAAACACCTATAATTGAAATTTTAATTCTCTGGTTTTGTAGTGAAATTGGTGTTCTTGGCTAGTAATAAACAATTGTTGTCTTTGATATATTTTTCAATACATGGTTCACGATATCATTAAGATTTTGACGTTTTAGGCCTCAAAAGAACAAAAAAAGCAAATGGTATTATAACGTTTTATTAACTTGCACTATGTTCAAATATAACAGATATTGAGCCACCCATGTATATTGTTGTGCAGGTTGTATTGAATCTTATATTATATTAGAGTATTGTGTGTTTGCCTTATACCCATAGGTCAGTGGTTTGATATCAACTCTGTGCTTGCTGTGGTTGTGTCCTTGGGCAAGACGCTTCACCCACATTGCTTATATGAATATATGAGTGCGGTGTGTGAGTGAGCGATAGTACTAGCAGTGCTACAGAATAAGAATGACAGGCATATGTGGTTTTTTTTTTGTTTTTTTTTCAGATCATGCTTATTTATTAAAATTGTGAAAGAAGGGCTTTATTATAGCGCCTTTGAAGTCCCAGTAAATGTCACACCGATATCTGAAAATCATATTTACTCCAGTATATTAAAGACCAACTTATACGAACCTCTTAATAACAAACAAACAAACAAAACACGCCGCTGCCATAGCTGCACAGAACACCACATTTCATTAACTGCTACTTTATTTCGTCTCTTTCTTTGTTGTAGAAAATGCAAAAGTAAGCTCTGGAAATAAAAAGTGGCACATTTGTAGCGTAACAATGTAAATAAGTCGTGCTGCGTTGAAAAATAAAAACAACTCCCGCGGAAAAATGGATAAAAAGCATATGTTTCTGTCTATGCTGCGTGCCTCGGGGTGTGTTTGGTTTAGTAATGGGCGCGTGCAGGCTGGCTGACTGCATACACTATACCTCCTCCTCTGTATCCATAAATAAAGATGCCGTAATAAGTGAATGCCGCGAACCAAGTGCACTTTATAGCCCTGTATTATCTGCTATGATACTCTGGTAAATAAAATGGCGAATAAAAATGCATTGCGTGACCTGCAGGCATCAGGGGGCGATATGGAGACGAATCAATTATGAGCGCACATTCATATTTTCGCTTTAAATGACGGCAATAAAAGGCATCGATTGGGCGCTGGCGGTTGTAAAACGCTTTTATCAGCTCAGAAAAGGTATTTTAACGGGTTAGTAAACTTTTGTCTCATTGTGTAAATGTAGGTATTGTCAGTTAGCGTGGCATTTGGGTCAAAGTATTGGAAAGTCTTAACGTTTTTTTATAAGGCAAGGCTTGAGTTGTTAAGAGCTATTAAAATGGTTGTATAAGGAGCCAGCCAAAGATGGGAAAGTGAATGTAATGGTATAGGATTTATAGTAAAAGAACTAAGAAAATGTATGAGATGAATAGCTTGAGACATATCTGACGTCTATGCCAAAAAGGCCATTTGAAGAATATGCCCACCTCAGAGCTAAAACACTGTTGGTGAAAAAGAGGAGATGGAGAGGCTGGGGAGGATTATGGTTCTACTGCTACGGCGAGTAAGGGTTGCGGTTACTGAAATTATTGAATGAAGAAAGGGAGAGAGCATAGACTGTATATATAAATGGACATAGCTAACGCGCTAGCCGCCGGGTTCCAAATTGGAAGTGCTCATGGGCACCCTTCCGGCTCCATCGACTCCGGTTCCAATTCACTTTACACTGAAAAACTGTTACCCCTCTCTCTGTAACTGCTGCTGTCAGACTCGTTATTTTGGTCTTAAAATGTTCGTATTAACACGCTCTACATGATCCTGGTATTTTTATTTCGCTATAGTGTCAGTAAATCAAGATATGAACATTAGTAACAGACAAATCAGGCGGCTCCTTTCCCAAAGGTCACTCCCGCTAGCGTTGACAATAAGTTTGATTGACAGCGTTACTTGAGCGTTAGCTCCCTGCTAAACCACGGGTAGGAAGACAGCGCCAAAACCTGTTTAAATCAGCTGACACATTAAGCAACATCATGTGACCACTCTGAGGATGACCGCTAGTGAGCAGTTGAAATTGTCAGGTATAAAACAAACTAAACTTTAATCTGAAAAAAGAATCTATTAAAAAGCTGTCTATAAATACACATTTCTACCAACACATCCTATATTTGTTGCACAGTTTGGAAATTTCAATATTGCAACAGAAAAGTACAAAAACCACAAATACACCTATCACAAATATTTTTGCTATTTAAACATAATTAGCCACTTTTCAGAACATGTTTTCTAGTACAACCATTAAAGTCCAAGTCCAAAGGTCAGTGGGCCAGTGCATGTCTCGGCTAGAAGTAGTAACCAGATTAGCATCATGTGATCTGACTGATGTACTTACAGCGGAATGTGTTTTATGTAGTACAGTATGATGTAGTCCTGCTCCTCCTTCTCTGAGTGCATTATTGGGTTTGGAGTCTCCAGGGACAGTCTCTTAACTCCATTCTGTTTTCCAACCGCTGTCTTTTGTAACTAAACAGAAGATCTGTCAGTGTGGAGATCTCAGAGGAGCGACTGCGCCTCTGATAACATGTGAAAGAGAGAAAAAAGTAAAAACAGGAGAAATGTATTTATAAACTTGGATATGTCCGTCTTCAATTAAAACATGACAAAAATACTTGTTGTGACATACATATTGTACCTGCAGGGCTACCGTAGTTGAATTATTGGAATATGGATTCTCTTGGGTTGTTACACAGTAGCATCTAGTGGTTAACTTTAAACCTCCACTATGTAACATTTCTGGTGTCATATCAGCTTCTTGCTTGTCTCCATGATGATATTATTGCTTTTTCTTGCTTATTATTAAGAAATGATTGTTTTGCCTTGAATATTCCGCATTATGGCATTAAAGGCATACATTTTTCAAGGTATTTTTGAGCAATAAAACACGCCTTAATGAATGAAGTTTAATTCCATACTGTGGAATATTCCAGGCTAGACAGTCATTTCTCAATAATAAGCAAGAAAAAGCAATAATATCGCTATGGATACAAGCAAGAGGTTGATACTACACCAGAAAAGTTACATAGTGGACCTTTAAAGTTAACCACTAGATGCTACAGTGAAACAACCCAAGAGAATCCATATTACAATAATTCAACTATGGCAGTCCTGCAGGTACATAATATTACACAGTATTTCATATGCATGTCACAACAAGTATTTTAGGTAACGCTTTGTTTCGTTATGTTTCAAATGAAGACTAGCCTTCGCGGCAATCATATCTCCATGGAAACAAGCAGGTGATGGACCCCAACCAGTATAGTTACATAGTGCTACTTTAAAGCAGAGAAATACTTTTGGTTATCATTATGTCCTTTTACAATGTCAGGTTTGAAATAAGACGCAATGTGTTAAAAGTCCTGATTTCAGCTTTTAAAAATATATGTTTTCTCTGTGTCACTTTGCAAGGCGGTATGTATTTAAACTACTGCCTTAAAGTGAACTCCACCAGCCGAGCGCGTCCCTCCTCACTCCTGATCCACCCTCTCCACTCTTCCTCTCATCTGCTTCATCCTCCTCTCTCTCTCACCTCCTCAGTCGCCCGCCGCTGTGCCTGCTGGGTAGAGACATTCCTGGCTGGGGTGCTGGAGTGCTGCTGAGTGGAGAGACTGGAGCTGAGTGCAGTGAAGAACACAAATCGATCAGTGTGTGCTAAGATCTCAGCTGTTGGAGGGAAGGCTTTTTGAAGCACATGTAAACCTATTCAGACGGTGGATTTCCAGGCTAAGACTAAGGGGTAGTGTGCTTTTGTAGTAGTTGGAGTACTTAAGAGTAGACTTGAGAATATTTTGTACAAACAAATATCTTTTTAACATTGAGGCAAGGGATATGTTTGGTGATTTCTTCCTTTTATGACTTCATTTTGCCTAAACCATGACTCATAGAATACAGGTTTACATACAGTGATGGGAAGAAAATGTATTACAATAAAAGTATTACAATCCATGGTCTGATCAGTGTCCTGTATTCAGAATACTTTCACATTACGTTATGTTATTATAGTGTAAAAAGCAACGACATAGGATTAAAACTGCTTAATTAAAAAGATAAAGCACCACAAGTACAGTGTTTTATGACTAATGCCATAGAGTTTAAACCAAAAAGTACATGATGAAGTACCATATTATGAAAGCAACTGCAACTAACTTCTCAAAATATATATTCTGTATTCCTGTATTCAGTTACTTCCAAGTACTGTTTGCATATGCATATTTATTGAAAAAACTGCAAAACATGAGCAATAGTGGCACAAAATACATGATAAACTAGTTACTCTTTTAGTTAAGCTAACTTGAAGTTGCTGGTTCAACAGACAAAAATGAATATAGGCTGTGTTCCCTACTTAGGCACTATTTAGGGGTCACGCCATTTTTAGTTGTGTCCGAATGTCCAGTTGGTGAGAAAATAGTGCACTCAAAATTTCCCACAATGCACCTTGACAAGCAGTGGGCTTCAGCGGTCACTGTTCTGGGGCAGTATGAAGTTGAGCTATTCCACGGCAATGGCCTTTCTGAGCAACAAGGATCATGGATGCAACTGTAAAAAGCTTATGCAATGCTAGAAGTGAAATCAGCCGTGTTGATGCCACTATATGTACATCCTCTCAAACAAAACTAATATAAAATAGGATGTTTTTAGTTAAACAGCTTTAAATGGTGTTTCTGTTTGTTGATGACAATAGTTTTTTCATGGAACAGTAGACAGTGAAATGGTCCAATTGAGACCGAACCACAGCTAAATCGTTGCATTTAAATGTAACTTGTTCCAATCCCATCATATGCTGTAAATCCTCCCTTAAATCTGCCAACACTCGCACTTAAGCTGCTTCCTGTCAGGGGAATCCATCATTTTGGGCTAACGTTCCTCTGCTGCGTCTCATCTCCCTCCATCGCAACAGCTACCGGTACCACGGCCACCACGCCAGCCACTGTACCGGGGGAGTGTGTTATTGTCTCGCGCCGTATGGCTGTTTTAAATGGCAATTTGAAGCTCGGCTAGCTCTATAATTAGCCGCACGCTCCCACAGGAGGGAAAAACACTGGCTTATCGTCTCCTCTTTGTAATTACACATCCGAGGCGCAGACAGACGTGTGCACAGACACCACAGCGGACACATGTAGCGCACTCGGAGGCATGAAGGCACGAGTAGTCAATGGGTCAAGTAGCATCCGAGCTAGCTTTAGTGTAGCATGTTTGACTGTTGCTAGCGAGAGGCAAAAGAAATATACACCATTACACCATTTAGAAACATGTGTAGCGGTGTGGGAATTACACCTACCAACATGTGGTTAATTGTCCTTTCTGATTACAGCCAAGTTGATTTGTGCTTTGGTTTGCCTTATGCTAGCGTGCAATTGTTTTTTTGCTACTTACTTCCATACTGGTTCTAGTTGCTAATGTAAACAAATGTAAACGCCAAGGATAGCGTGTTTTAACTGTCCAAATATCAGTATAAAATCATTTTTAAGTAACTTTGAGCTTTCCGTTCTTAGATTAGCGCACTCTGGGGGATGAAAGAACAGATATCGATGCACTGCTCAATGGGTAAAATAGCATCTGTGCTAGCTTTGTTGTAGCATGTTTGTCATCAGTGGAAAAGAAATATACCACATTTAGAAGCAGGACAAAACATTTAAAGGAGTGGGAATTACACTTATCAACACTTATTTGTCCTCTCTGATTAAAGTTTGTGCTTTTAGTGCTTTATGCTAGCATGCAGAGTTAACTATTGGAGACTGCTGGTTAAAGCTGTTAGCTAAAGCAATAGCATTAAAAAAAAAAAAAAAATCACAAACACAATTAAGTAAATTCAAAATTTTCAAATCAGTTTAAAATATATCAAAAGCATTTAACCACAAAATGGCCTGGGATCGGCATACTTTAGCACAAATAAAACAAAAGCATTGCCAAATAAATGTGTGCATAGGCCTATATAGGGCTATCTAGCTACAATATACATGCAGAACCCCATAGCCACGGCTTGGTAATAACATGTCACTAGAAGTCATTATATTCACAGCAGAAATAAAAGCCAAAACATGAGAGCTCCATTGTTTCCTCAGAAGGGGACCTCTACCCAAACTTCCAGCAGTTATCTGTCTGCACAGGAGGTTATTGTAGCTATGTAGAATATCACTAAAGTTGTCTTAAATAATATTGCACTGTCTGCTTCTTCTGACAAGTCCTTCCATTGATCTCCACTGGTTTCCCCTTCCTTATCTGCTGGGTAGTGTGCGGCTAAAGTAACCCGATTGTTGCTCTTTGATGCCCTGGACAAGGACAAAGGCAAGAGGAAGGAAGACTGGAGATAACTGGAAAAATATTGGAAAAAAAACAAATAAACTTGGTTTATCTGACTATCATGAAGTATGGCTACATTAGAGTTTCACTGTAAAACAATAGTGCATCTACATCAAGTTACTGAATAATACTAATGACTACTGAATCATTATGAGGTAGGACAGACAGTGGGTGGGTTGAAAACAGAATTATTTCAAAGCACTCGAGTCTTGAGTGTAGGATCACTTAAACATGCATGAATCAGTCAAAACACAACTATGAGTAAACTAATGGTTGCTTTTAAACAATTTATTATTTGGCCGGGTCAAATATTTAATTGCATTTTTATATTATAGTTTTGTTTTGTTGTGCCACTTTTCCCATTAAGGCTTTATCACTGCCGACTTGGCCGTGGTACTTCCATAGGTTGTATAAAGAAGTGGACTTAGACAGTGTGACGTCACCCATAGCGTTCGGCTCCAGCCAAATGAAACTCATCAACGGTTGGCAGTTATAGGGGTGAATTTGGAGCTGAGTTCCGTATTTGAAATTCCGACCACAAGTGTCATAGCGACCAATGAGCCAATCCGGAGCGAGGCTGTTGAAGGTAACATCCCTTCTCGCCCGCATCGATGGTTTAGCAGGGGGTGGGCGCTTAGCAACGTTGTCAGTCAAATCTGTCGCTAACACTAGCAGGAGTCACCTCGGGGAAAGAAGGCGCTATTTGCTATTAATGTTCATATCTTGTTTAAAAACCCCAGGATCATAGTAATGTAGATTAATACGAAGATTTTAAGACCAAAATAACGAGCCTGACAGCAGCAGTTACAGAGAGAGGGGTGGCAGTTTTTCAGTAGACAGTGAATTGAAGCTGATGGATGAAGCCGAAAGTGCACTTCCTAGCAGGTTAGCTATTATCTTTGGATAATTAAAAAAAAAAAACATACTTGTAACAAAGAGATGTTGAAGATGCTTCCATTGAAATCTCTAGCACACTCTCTACCACCAAACCCCTCTACCAAGACATTTTTTGAACATTTTATTCATTCAAAGGATGCGCTGCTTGACTGATAATATATTGAAATGCATTGCTATGATGTATCTTATTTGAGTGTGAATCTCAAAGTCTATAGTCCTTTAAAACTGGCTTTCTTCGAAGCAACTCGCCAATCTCCACCTTTACTCTCTCACTCTCGCTCTCTCCTCCTTCCATCCCAGTATTAATCGCCGTGGCAACAGTCCAGCACGGTAGACGGACATTTATCATTGGCTGTTCACCCGGAGACCGCATCCTGACATTGTTTCTCTGTTTGCATCGGTAAAGCGGGCAGATGATAATTTACACACGGTGACCATTGGGGTA
>JACM01051323.1:0-29301 GCA_000787095.1 Periophthalmodon schlosseri
AGTGGCTGTTTAGTTTCTCCAATGCACATTACATTGACATGACGATCCTTCTTTGAACAGGAATGGGGGCCTCAGACATCATCTGTCCCTCATCTATAACTCCATCCTCAGACCCAAAGCAAAACAAAGAGCGCAAAGAAAACAATAGGGCTAGCCAGAAAGTTAATAAGTTTGAAACCACTCATTAGAGGCTTGAATCATTATGCTAAGTAGGACTCAGGCACAGTGCAAACTTAGGGTAGCACAATAGGCCTAACCTACAAACAGAAACTGTAAACAAAAGGGTTTTGAGTTTCAGTGTAGCTAGCTCCTCCCTTCAGATAGATATAAGGCAGTGTCCACCAGTAATCTGACCAGAACTGAAGAAGCGGCTTGGATGAGCAGTGAAACGTCTTCACTCCTACAATGTTTTGTCCAGTTGAGGGATTTTATTTCTCTTTTGTGATGGATCAGACAACTGAGGGATTACACAGATCCTCATAACTCGCCTATAAAACTACATTTAGTGAACAGAAGTGGCTTTATCTGACGCATGCGCACTCATGCCCGGCTGTTTTATATAGCTATTTTTCAAGTACAGCCCCAATTTATGTATTATCATGGGCCTATGTGCTATACCACACACATCGCACAGTGCGGGAATTCTTTAACTGGAACAGTCCTAGCTGCAGGTAGTGTGTGCAGAAGTCTGCACATCTCTGCTCAGACTGCTGCCTCCGCGACCCAGCCCTGGATAATTAGAAGAAGATGGATGGACAAAGATAAGCAGATAACGAAACCAGTTCAAGTTACAGGTCAAATCTATGGAGAGGCGAATGCATGTTTTTCAAGGTGTTTTAGAGGGGAAAACACTTGGCATGGCATGCTTGAAAATATACCAGGGAGACCAATAACATCGCCATGGAGAAAAAACAGGTAGTGTACCCCTCACCAGGAAAGTTACATTGTGTACCTTTAAGATCAGGTCTAAACGTATTCCCTACCAAAACTACTGTACAAGGACTTTTTCAGGACTAAACCAGGTCCAAACTGAGATAAAGTCTGCAAAACTGTACAGTCCAGGAGCACTTTAGCCTCTGGTGTACTGCAGAGATCAGCAGTTCTAGACAACTCTTCTTCTTTTCAGTGAACAGATTTAGAATTTTTAAAGAAACATTTGATGCATAGGGAAACCATTATTTTCCGACCCCTAGTTGAAAGAAGAAGAGGCAGAGGAGAGCTTTTGATCGATTTCCTGTTACACTGATTAGTAAATAGCACTACAAATGCTTTGGTCTAAGTTAACAAGTCCACGAAGACCAGTTTCTATTGTCTTCTATTTGAAATATCGACCCAAACGTATCCCAGCACTTTTCATTGCAGATAATGAGTCCCTCCGAGTTCCTGGCAGTCTGTATTTTCACAACTCTACCTCAAAAAGTTTATTTGGTGCCAATTCCAAACTAGGCTGAGGTGTTCTAACAAAGTACAGAGATATTTGGATGACGATTTCAAAACTTTTCTCAGCGGTGAACTATTTCAAACTGGAAATATTATATAAGATCCAACATGAGAGGTTCTTAAAATAATAAATATAAAATTAGCACAAAATAAATGTGAATGTGTACAGCTTGCTTGGGAAGTTTGATAGAGGCTCACTGGCTTCATGGGATCTCTCTTAAAGACAAAAGTACTGAGTTGTGTAAGCATTTTGCTATAGTTTTACGTTTTCAATATATTCTTTCTTCTAGATGATATTTTTTTGTTGTTGTAAAGAATATATTGTAAAAGCAGCGTTTTGTGACAATATGAGACTGCTGTGCACTGTCTATAACCAATAATGAAGTATATTTATTTCTCCTAAACCCAGAAGTAAGAGCCGGAAGCAGTGCTCTGATTGGCTGCGCTTGGGCGGTCCACCCTGATTTCACTTCTCCATCTGAAAATACCTGTTCTAAAGCTGTGAACGTATCCGAAAATGAATGCAAGTGGATATTAACGATGTGCTAAAGGGTTTGCGAGAGATAGGGATGAGTTAGAGAGATAGATTTAACCTACTTCTTCCTTCCCCTGTGTGAAAATCAGGTATCTCAGCTTTGAGATTCATACTGAAATTATTACAGTTAACATGGAAGAAAGCACAAGAAAATAGAGAATACAGAGCAAAAAGCAAGTAAATCTTAATATTTGGTTTCTAATGAGCCCACCTCTACAGACATGGCGATCCTGGTAGAAACCCGGGGGGCACTGGGGCAGGCAGCGTCCCAAATGCAGCACTGCCTTTGGGTCAGAGCAGCTCTCACAGTGGTCAGGACGTCCAGAGCAGGAGGAGCAGTCAGAGTGGCACCGCACTGAGGGACAGGACAGGAGAGAAACAAGACATGTTGAAAACAGCTAAGAGAAACAGCTCCAATGAATTCTTGTATAAAAACTGTAATTTCACTCTAAGAAGCAGTAGATTTTCGACTACCAGTTTTTATTATTGAAAATGCCTGTGTGACATTTTTTAACCCAACATGTATGACTGTCTGATTTATTTATTTATTTGAATAATGGAGTTCAACAGTGACAAGTAAATTTCCCATTCATTTTTCCCATAGACTTCCCGAAAAAAAAAAAAAAAAATGTAAAGTTTGAAAGCTTGCTCAGCGCTGTGGTAACTAATGAGCACAAGATCTATAATTCTATTTAAAAAATGTTTCTGAAACTTTAAAAACCACAAAGTTCTTACTACATTTTGCTGAGTCTTGCATTTTAAATGTGCTTTTTGGGCGTTTTTGATATTAGTTACCACGTAGCTGGTTAGCCTCCGCAATTCCTTTGAACTCTTAATCTCTGAATTTTTGGAAAAGTCTACGGGAAAAATTTATGCAAAATTTACTTTCTGAAACCAGAGCGGATTTCGAAGTGGGCAGGATTGTTGAGCTTCATTGCAATTAAGTCAAAGGCAGGGGGCAGGGAAAAGGGTTTGCTGAAAACAACTATTTTCTGAGCGCTCAAGCCTCAAATATGGGGCAATACAGACTTACTCAAACATACATGACTCAATCAAAACACAACTTTCAGTAAGTTAGTTATAATGGAGCAACGTTATAACTTGGCTAAAAGCTCATTAAAGTTTATTTGATATGACATGTCTCCTTTAAAGTCTGACATTCTCACCAAAAGAACTGAAATTAAAGGGCCTGTACCTGATTTTAATTTTTTCTTGTCAAATAATAGAAACTGTAAAATATAATCTATTAATTTTACAGTGTTTTATTGTGTATCAGCTATTAAGAGGTACAGGTAACATTCATAGTACTTAAGATGTGAGCTTTTGTGCATCTGTAGTGAAACAAAAAAAAAAAAATCAATTTGTAATAAAATAAAAATAAACACAAAATCTAACATAACCCCATAGTACGCCCCGTAGCTAACCCCGTTTTAGCACCATCCTGTGATTTGTCTCCTACATAAATCTTGCTAACCCTCCTGGTGTTAACCCGCTCCCGGTCCGTGCGCTCTAGCTTGCACCTCTGTCGTTTGCCCTGACAAAGATGGAGGACAGACGCACATTCACCGAGCAGCTTGTTTACACACAAGCTCTCACTGTAGTTTTAATTTCTCCGAGCGCAGCGAGCCGGAAGAATCCCTCAAGCACTAAATCACAGCAGCTACAGAAGCAGCCGAGGAGGAGGAGGAAGAGGAGGATTAAGGCAGATTGTGAGAAGACTATTGTATACAAGTGATACGGGCTGAGGCAGGAGAGAGTATGTGAAAGAAACTCCATTATAGCAAAGCAGGTCAATTTAGGATGAAAATGATGGTTTTCCGGGGGATTTTCTGGAGAAAAAATCAAATTGTGATTTTTCTGATTTACGAAATTTGTGTAAAAAGTAGTGTTCTGTTCAGAGTGCATATAACATTTGAGAGAGGACTGAAATATATGTTTTTGTTTTATGTTCTATTCATGTGAAAACAAACATGGCAGCTTAAGAATAAAAAAATAATAAGGACTGAGAAACAGCTCAAATTTCTGCAGAATCAACAAGTGAAGCACTAAATTATGAATTTGAGGTTGAGCTTTGTTCAATGCTATTCTGAAATGTTTAACCTCACAAAATACTCGAGCCTGGAGTAATATTAACATTTTTTAGCATATCAAATGTACATCAATGGACCTATCCCAAAATGATTCTAGGTGTAAACCATAGTCCCCCCACACACCACACTTTCAACGCTACAGTATTCTCTCTCATTTAACCCTGATGATGCATGTAAAGCCTGATTGCCTGGTTAGATTGCGGTCCTGCTCTGTTTTCAATACACTGTGTTTTCCCATAGGATGCAAATGCAGCGCAAGCATGGCCAGTTTCAACCAATCAGAGGTCAGCACTGAGGCCCACAGACAGCAGTGATGTATTGGCTTAAGACAAGATTTATGTTCGATTCAGCTAGACCACTAAAGCACTGTCAGAGATCTAATAATTACTGGTTTAGACCAGGCTTAGACCTGGTTTAATCCTACCTTACTTCTAGCTATTAAGGCTGAGCAATTATAGGAAAGTATTTGTTTCATCTGAGTTCTAGTTCAGCTAGTTCACCTATTATTGTTTTAGTAATAGCAGAGTTTTGCTCAGCTGCCAGGTCATCATTGTGAATGAGGTAAAATGCCGGTCACCAACTATTGTTAGGAAACCTTGCGTCTCTTCTACTTGTTTTAGAATAAAGGATTTTAGCATTAGTTTAGTGTTATAGGCCTGATTGTTTGCCCTAGTTTAGTAAGATGAGTCTAGTGAAGGTGTATGAAGTTTAAAAACAGTGGAGCACTTCCTGTATTACGACATGACATCACAAGATGGAACCGAGTGTTTTCAGTTTGAGAGAAGAACTTCTTGAGCTAGGCTTGGTCAGGCCTACCTCTGTTTAAAAAAATTTCCCATTCTGCATCTTTTGAGTTGGGTTGGGGGAAAGAATCAGAGTGCTCAGAGGAAACCCACCTCGACATGGGGAGAAAGATGCAAGCTCCAAACTGCAAAGGTCCAAGCTGCCCGGGATTCTACCCAATGCATCTTGCTGTGAAGCATGTTTCACTACGCTGTCCGTTTAGCCCTGTTTTGAGTCCTGTTTTAGTCCCGTTTAGCCCAGGTAAGCCTCAGTACTCTTGCTTACCCACACTATACACTACAGTATGGTCCATGTATAATGAAAGACTCAGGGCTATAGGGCTTATGTGGTGTTTTATTGAAAGGAACATGTGCTACAGCACCACTGCATTATTCATCCTCACATCACACACATGCATATGCACACATACTATTTTTAACATCTTGCTTCATATCACAACTCACTTGTAAACAAGCTTACAATCTAGTGTAGTCATAGTTTTTTTCCCCATTATTAGATAGAACAGATGTAGGCGTGAAAGGAGATGAAGCGTGGGGAAGAGCAGTCAGCAAATTATCTGAGCTGGAGTTGTGGCCATACCACTTTGTCAATGCCCAGTCTCGTCAGATCTTGGAATTTAAGCAGGATTGGGCCTGGCTAGTACTTGGCCAGACCACTGTCTTAAGCAAGATGCTTCAACCGCTTTGCCTAGTATGGATGTGGTGTGTGAGTGTTGGTGGTCGGAGGGGCATAGATTGGCAGCCTCGCTTCTGTCAGTTTGCCCCAGGGCATTTGCGACTACAATTGTAGCGTACCAATGTGGAGTGACTGAATAATGCACTGTAAAGCGCTTTGGGTGTTTTGAAAATTGCTATCTAACTCAATTGCATCATCATTATGCCCAAGCATATGTGTTGCAGCATAAATATTCAGAATTGGTTTAATATACAGTAGGTTTAGCATTGTTTGCTCCAGATTTGATCAGCTTTTCTGCTTCAGTGGCTTCGGGGATAGAAACCACTAGAGTCAATTTACCAGTTTGTTGAAGTGTTTGGAGGGCCATGCAGATTGGAAGCCACAGTTCAGTCACTCTGCCTAAACGGAACTATGGCTACAAAACTATTAGTCGAGTATGTACTACAGGGGCAAAAGATCGATTAGTATGAGAATTACCTTGTTGGCACTGCGGGCAGCATTGTCCCTCCGGTGTCACAGAGAGGAGGCCGGGCGTGCACGTGGGGCAGGAGCGCACATAACAGGTCACATGACCACCTCGACACTCACACTCACCGCAGTCCCCCTCAGACCAGCGAGACAGGGCCTGGAGATAGAGAGAACTGTGAAAACATGTACAGGATTTGGAGGGGGAAGAGAGATGAGCTCTTGTTACGACCCACCAGTAATCGGATAGTACTGCTCTAGAAAGCGCTTTGTAGTCTGAGACGGCTTTCTACTTATCCTTTAAAGGGAAAGTGGACTGAGACAACTCAAGTGTCAGACAAATGTAGATGGAGCAGTAGTAGTAGTAGTAGTAGTAGTAGTAATAGTAGCAGTAGTCGTGGCAACAGTAGTAGTAGTACCAGTAGTAGCAGTACCTTGTAGGTCTTGCCATGGTGCACACAGGTAGGTTTCTGCGAGGAACACACAGGACAACACTTTCCCTCCTCAAACACTAACTCAGAGCCCTGAAATCACAAGAACAATGTCCATTTGAAATATATTTATCCACTGTAACAAACTTAAGTGATGTGTGGTGAAATTACAAATAGAATGAATTGTTAGGGAAGATAATGATGGTGGTTAAGAGGAGGAGATGGAGAGGATGAGGAGGATGAGGGTTCTGCTGCTGTGTGGAAAATTCTTAGCCAGCTTAGCCAACCAGAAGGGTCCCAACTGTCTAAATACTGAACCAGGCACCTTTTAGTTGGAATGTGAGTAATCTTATCACTATGCCACAGTGCTACCAATTAATATAAAAACCCAAATATGTGTGTCATCTGAAGTAAACATGGACAGATATCAATTAGGGAGGGCATCCAAGTAAAAAATGTGTGACCCCTTTAAAGTAGCATGAGACTTTCTATATAAGCTTTTGAAAGTGCGGAAACTCTTAATAAGCAGCGTAGCCTGGTATTGTTTTCATGTAAATGTAGCTAACGGGGCTAAGCAGTGTTGGAGGTCTCATAAGGAAAAGGACCAGGATCACAAAGGGATTAGTTCAGGTTCAGACCGTTCCCATAGAGACGCATGGATTACAGCACACTGACCTACATTATATTTCACTAAAGGTATAGGTTAAAATAAGAAACGAAACCAGGACTAAACCAGGATTAAACCAGGACTAGATCAGACCTGCAGAGATCTAACTCAGGATTAGTAGAAAGATAGTAGTAAACCAGGATAACTGACAAATCCAGGGTTAAACCAGTACTAAACCAAGATTAAATCGGGACTAAACCAGGATTTAAGGATTTCTACTGCTGTTAAGACCAAGGGCAAGATACGGCGGAACAAGTCCAGGGACTAAACCAGGACTAAACCAAGATTAAATAAACCTGGATTAGACCATATAAAATCTAGTAACTAAACCAAGATTACGTAAACCAGGACTAAACCAAGATTAAATAAACCAGGGTTAATGTAGGACTATACCGTGACTAAAACAGGACAAAACAAGGACTAAACCACGATTACACCTCATCTCAACCTGAACTAAGGCCAAAATCAGAAATACATAACTAATAACAGTGCACAAAAAAGGACTAGACTAGAACTAAACCAGGACTAACCAAAAATAACCAGGCCTAGAACCTGGCATAAACCAGGCCTAGACCAGTTGAAAAGCAGGTCTAGAGCAAGACCTTCTCCACTATAAGCACATTCCAGGACAGTTTTAATGGGGCTCATGCATCAGTGCTGTGTATAATCAGATCAGAGTCATTAAGCTCTCAGAAGTCTGGCTCTAGTCCAGGTTTCAGTCCAAGGTTACTGTGTCCTGGGCAGTGGTGGAATGTAACGAAGTAAAAGTAGTTAAGTACTGTACTGAAGTACAAATGTTAGGTTACTGTACTTAATTCAAGTTTAAAGTGGATACTTTTTACTTAACTGTATGGACCAGTACTAAACCAGGACTGATGACTAAAATCCCTGATACTGACTGATACTAAACGTGGACTAAACAAGGATTTTAATAGGACTGATACTGAACTTGGGATAAACAAAGATGCACACTAATTTAGGACTAAACCTGGACTTTAACAGGATTGAAATTTAACTAGGACTAAACCAGGACGTAACAGGACTGATAACAAACTAAGGGCGCTTTTAGACCAGTTACTCCGGTTAACTGGTTTGATTGGGGACTAAAATTATAACATTGTTTCAGTTTTCATTTGGTTCAGATCATGTTCTTATCTCACTTCAGCTCTAACAAACCAAACCAAGAGAAAATAGAGTACACCTCTCGCCTGATGTGGCGCTGCATCGCAAATAGTGCAGGAAACGACTGCAAAGTAGACACTGCGTTTACCCATTGGCCAGAGGAAAGTCCCTGCCCGATCTGTTACTTGTCAACAAAAGTTCAACAAATATACTGGACATAGGCGCTCCACACTGGGCCATCAGGCTGTGTGATATGAGCGGGAGAACTAACCACGGAGTTACGACTATTTACTATTACTGCTGTCTGGGATATAAAGACGCAGATTGAGGTCATACATGACTGTAAATACCACAAGAGTATTATACGAGAATAAATACATGTAAATGTTGTGAGGATTAGTCACAGCTCTTTACTTTACGAGCCCGTGTAACTGATTAGCCAACTTCACTGTTTTTTGTGATCGGTCCCAGAAACTGTGATATATTTTTGTCTTATTACATGAAATAACAGAATAACCTCCAGAAGACTAATACCAATCTAGGACTATGTCAGGACTTTTCATCAGAATACTTGCAGCAGTATTTTATCCAGATGTTAGTTTACTATGACACGAAGGTATTTTTTCCTTTCTTATTTTTCTCAGTCTCTTCTATCTGAACTTTGGCCGAATCGTACAGTGTCACCTCCCCAAATCCCACATCGACGCGGCTCAGAAAATAAAATAGAATCAAAAACAATAGAAGTCATACTCGCGTTGGCTGTCCTGTCTCCTGCTCCTCCTCCTGGGGACAAGATTTCAAACTCAACTCCTAAAAGACCAAGCAGTGTCAGGAAACGGCACTCAAGTCTGTGCCAATGTTCAGCCTCTCAGTTCCAAGTGGAAAAGTGATAAGCCAGAAATCATTGAGTTTCACATAAGCTTTTATTGGGTTAAATAGTTAGAAATAAAATCTGGAACAAAACAAGGGCTGAAGCCGACTAAAGGAAAAGCTCTCAAACTTCAATCTCAATGATTCAAACTTATTTGACCCAAAGTGCACTGACAAGACAAGAGAAGTACTAGTAAATCGGATATTTGTATGTAAAAAGGATAATTAATTCACAATTCCATCGCACTCCCTCCATGCCTTCTTCTTTCTGCTATGGTGCAAATAAATCTTTTACAATCCCAACTAAATAATTACTCAACTATTATACATTTTGGTTGGTAAACGCTCTATCAACCAATTAATTGACTAAATGACCAAACCAGAATTAAATATGGCCTAAACCAGGACTTAAATCAACTTGAACTAACATGGGGCACAACAAAACTAGTCCAATTACTAAAACACGACCAAAACAAGACTAAACTAGGACTAGACAAGTCCTTAACCAGGTCTAAACCAGGACTTTCTCTGACTAAACAGTTCATAGAAGGGTAGATTAAATAAAACTCTATTAAGTACTTTATGGGTTCTATGAGGACTTGGAGGCGGACTCATCCATCACCCTGGCTGAAGTCACTGAAGTGGTTGGCAAGCTCCTCGGTGGCAAGGCTCCAGGGGTGGATGAGATCCATCCCGAGTATCTTAAGTCTCTGGATGTTGTGGGGCTGTCTTGGCAACATCGCATAGCGGTCCGGGACAGTGCCTGTGGACTGGCAGACTGGGGTGGTGGTCCCTCTGTTTAAGAGGGGGGACCGGAGAGTGTGTTCCAACTAGAGGGGAATCACACTCCACAGCCTTCCCGGTAAAGTCTATCCCAGGGTATTGGAGAGGAGAATCCGACGGATAGTCGACCCTTGGATTCAGGAGGAGCCGTGTGGTCTTCGTCCCGGTCGCGTAACACTAGACCAGCTCTATACTCTGCATCTGGTGCTAGAGTTGGGAGCTGGGAGTTTGCTCAACCAGTCCACATGTGCTTTGTGGATCTGGAGAAAGCATTCAACACTGTCCCTCGTGGTGGCCTTAATACGTACTTAAGTGTTTCATTCTACTATTTATTTATTGAATTTTTTAACAATATTGTACATTTAGAATAGTTTTTGTGGTTTAAATCTGCTCTTGGGTTATTGTGCTAGTGGCATAAATTTGTTTCAATATTATTGTTTATTGTCTACAATTGAACCCAAATGTTTACACACACAATAAAAAGACACATGCCCTATTTTTCTCACTGCCTGACATGAAATCACACTAAACTTTTCCTGTTTTAGGTCAAGGTCAGGTTTTTTTTTTTTTAGAAAATTTGTCATTGCTTTCTACACAGTCAGATATTTACATGCATTTTATTAGTATTTGGTATTATTGCCTTTAAACTGTATGACTTTGGTCAAATGTTTTGGATCCTTCCATAAGCTCCTCACAATAGTTGGCAGGAATTTTGGCCCATTCCTCCTGACAGAACTGAGCCAAGTTTGTAGGCCGCCTTGCTCGCACATGCCTTTTCAGTTCTGCACATACATTTTTTAATAGGATTGAGATCAGGGCTTTGTGATGGCCACTACAAAACATTGACTTCGTTATCCTTAAGCCACTTTGTAACCAGTTTGGCAGTATGCTTCAGGTCATTGTCCATTTGGAAGACACATTTGCTCCCAAGTTTTAACTTCCTGGCTGATGTCTGGAGATGTTGCTTCAGTATTTCCACATAATGTTCTTTCCTCATGATGCCATCTATTTTGTCAAGTGCACCAGTCCCTCCTGCAGCAAAACAACCACACAACATGATGCTGCCACCCCCGTATTTCACAGTTGGGATGGTCTTCTCAGGATTGCAAGCTTCCCCCTTTTTCCTCCAAACATTATGGCCACTGTTCAATTTTAGTTTCATCACAGGACATGTCTCCAAAAATTCAGGTCTATGTCCTTGTGTGCATTTGCAAACTGTAATCTGGCTTTTTTATGTTTCTTCTGGAGTAATGGCTTCTTCCTGCAGAGTGGCCTTTCAGTCCATGTCGGTACAGTCCTCGTTTCACTGTGTATAATGACACACTCTTACCAGCTTCAGCAGCATCTTCACAAGGTCTTTTGCTTTTGTTCTTGATATGCACATTTCAGACCAAAGCATGTTCATCTCTGGGACTCAGAACCCTTCTCCTTCCTGATCAGTATGATGGCTGGACACTCCCATGGTGTTTAAACTTGTGTATAATTGTTTGAACAGATGAACATGGCACCTTCAGGCATCTGGAAATTGCACCCAAGGATGAACCAGACTTGTGCAAGACCACAGTTCTCCTCCTGATATCTTGGCTGATTTTTTTTTTTTTCCATGATGTTGCATAAAGAAGGAGTGTGTTTCAGGTGTGTCTTCAAATACATCCACAGGTGTGTCTCTAATTAATTCAAATGTTGTCAATAAACCTCAGAAGATTGCCAAGACATAACAAAATCATCTGGATTTTTTCCAGATTGTTTAAATGCATAGTAATTTTATTGTATGTAAACTTCTGACCTTAAAAAAAGTAATGAAACATTGTCTAAAAAAATCCTTCTCTCATTATTCTAGCATTTAGCAAATAGCAATAATTTTAGTAATCCTAATTGACCTAAAACAGGAAAAGTTTACTCTGATTTCATGTCAGACAGTGAGAAAAAAAAGAGTATGTGTCTTTATATAGTGTATGTAAACTTCTGGTTTCAACTATACATGTACTATGTATGTACTTCGGCAATATATCAAACTTCAAAATTTGTTATCGTAACAGGCCTAGGTATTGCATTGTCATTTTTATAGCTATATAAGATGGGTTTTTTTCTGTAGATAAAGTGAGATGATGCAGACTGAGGTGTACAGAAAGGAAAGACCAAAGAGGAGAGCTGTAGATGTTCATAGCGTGAGGGCAGAGGATGGGAGAAAAGATCAGGCACAGATACAAGATGGTGCACATATAAAAGACCATTACAATCCGTCTTTTGTAGAGTTCAAATACTATTTTTGCGTTGTTACCTGTGGACAGTGGACTTGTTCACAGTCTGCTCTCTGGCACAGCACCTGTCCTCTATTACAGGTGCAGAACTCACAGCCAGAGCCTGGCGATGAGGGGCTGGGCTGAAAAACAATAGGAACAACAGTGCATTACACCTGGGGTAACTATTGGGATGGGGCTACAAGTAGTGATATATGTAAGCTACATTTAATATAGTAAATGTTTGAGGATTTCATTTCAGTATAGGCCAAAATAATTATAGAATATCACATTGTTTTTACGAAGCCTAAAATTGTATTCTTCCATCAGATTTCATATTTGACTATATTTAAAACAATACCAAGTCAAAAGTAGGAGTAAGCCCAATCTAAACTAAGGCTGGATACTGTTCATTTTTTCAGTACTTCGTTTACGGTATCAGTGTAAAAAGCTCCAGGCTAAAATCTAATATATAGTAGTACCAGTACCTCTGTTCTGTACCTTTTTTTCTACAGCAGAAGTACGTTAACTTTTGTAGATACAACAGAGGTGCCTTTAGTGGTACCCAGCTCAAATCTAAACTCTGTGGACCTCAAATCCACACCATATGTCCCAAATGTTTGCTAAATATCCTTTACCGTAGAGCCGTTCCACATGTCGCCATGGTAGCGCACCATTCCCTCGTACAGACAGCTGCCTTTGGGCCAGACACACTCCTCACAGCACTGATCCCGTCGTCGTACTCCAGTCTGACCCTGTAAAATCACAACATGTTTAAAGAAAATTCTGTTTTTTTCATACACTTAAATAATGACTTGGATATATAATGTTTCTGTAGCCACCACGAATGCCTCATGGCTGAATGAAAGAGGCATGACTGCCAACCTCAAATTTACACAGGAAATGAAATGAAGTATGACAAATTCTATAATCATCACTTTTGATAGTTTGGTAACACTTTAGTTTAGGGACCACGTATTGAGGGCTAATGTTTTATTCTGTATGACTGTATTAAACAACTATTTTCAACTATTTTCCATTAATAGTTTAAATTGGGGTGACTGTAGCTCAGTTGGTAGAGTGTTTGTCCACTGATCCGAAGGTTAGTGGTTCAGCTCCCGTTCTTGAGCCACTGGTTGGCAGTTTCAGCTCCCACAGATGAATGCTATTGTTGTGTCATTGGGCAAGACACTTAACCTACCTCACCCCCAGTGTTTGCGTACACTGGTGTATGAATGTGAGAAAAATGTTCTATAAAAATGTGAACATTTACCATTTAATCACTGTTTTTCACTGGATTGCCTCGGATCCAGAATACACTCTTCTCCAATACTTTACACTGACGTGAGACTGGTCTGGTGAATCTCCCTGAGTTCAGGTGGGCATGACTGACAGGTGGATTAGCCAATCAAGGACACCCATGGTCCATCCGTATCAAAACATATATGGCTGTTTATGAGGAAAAAAGAAAGGCAAAAAATATATAATCTGTATAAAAATTACAACTTATTTATTAATTCATGTGTGGTCTCTGAAGTGTTACCAACTTTTTTGCTAACACGAATAATTTCAAAATGTTCAAAAATATTTGTTTCCTTGTATGGACGAATATCCTTGAGTGAAATAACTTGGTGGTTCGTTCAATTTGTCCAAGTTTAAATTCAAAGATTTTACATAAATTGCAGAGAATAAAGCGTTTCTGGCCTGGCTTCAACTCTATGGCAGCACAATCAGTGAAATAAATGGGAGCGTTTGACTGGGGGCTGAGCAGTGAAGCCAGCGGAGCATCGCACCAAAATGCTGCTGAATGCTTTAAATAAGAAACATAAGGAGCTCAATATAAATCAGTTTATCATCTGTGAACTCGGCCCCTGGCACAAACAAGCACAAATATTTACTTTATTACAGAGCGTAGTTTCACTCAGTCTGTTTGCGAATGTACAGAGAGCTAGTAAATGCAAGGCCAAACAACCTTTTGGCCAATAGATACATTTAATAGTAGTCTTATTTAAAGGCTCTGTACCTGATTTTTAAGGTCTTATAAAAATGTGAAAAACAGAACTAGTTCATCTTAAACCTTATGTATTCCGAGCATCCTAATTATTCACCCCAATGAGTTTATAAGCACCTTTCACAACTGATTATAGGACAATAAAACACTTTATAATTACACAGCCGACTTATTTTGACCTCAAGAGCTTCCTATGCAATATATCTGTACCATAGACTGTATAAAGAAGTGGCCTAAGGGAGTGTGACGTCACCCATAGCGTTCAGCTCCAGCCAAATGAAGCTCATCGAGGCTAGAGCAGTTATAGGGCCAAGTTCCATATTTGGAATTCCGACCACGAGTATCATAGCAACCAAAGAGCCAATCCGGAGCGAGGCTGTTGAAGGTAATGGCCCTTCTCGCCCACACTACTGGTTTAGCAGGAGGAGGAGGAGGTGCTTGACAGTAGTATCAAAGTCAAGTTTAAATATTTATTACTGGGATAAAACTAGACCCGAGGCACCTTTACAGGGCCAGCTACAGCCACACGCTTTGACAAAACTTTAGAAAGACGAGCCGTATCCTGTCTCCCCGATTCCAGAGGGCATGACTGACAGGTGGATTAACCAATCAGAGAGACACATGCGCCATTCGAGTCAAAAGAAACCCAGAGGACCAGTGGTGGAACGTAACAAAGTAAAAGTAATAAATTTTAAGTATCTACAGGACTGAACAGTAAAAGTATTTTTATTATTGTTTGAGATGTGCTGAAAAGGCTGAGGGGTTATTTTTTAACACATTCATAGTTAACTCATCACAAATCTTTATCAAAATCACTACATTTGAAGCTTTATAAGAAATCAAAATCTGCACTAAATACTTTTACTTTTACTCTTTAAGTACATTTATAAAGGGGTACTTTAATACTTTTACTTTGCTCTGGTATCTGTACTTTTAATTAACAAAACTGAGTACTTCTTCCACCACTTCAGAGGACTGAGAAACAGCACAGATTTCTGCAGAAGCAACAATCGAAGCACCAAACTCTTATTTATCTCATGTAAAAGAAAGGATGTATTTTACAGATTTGACATACATACAAATCACTGTTATACAACCCCCTATAATACAAGGCGGAAAATGTTCCCTTCTGACATCATCTACCATTCATTCATACAACTAGCAAGCAAGAGCAAACACTACAACTTAAATGTCAAAACAAGGCTGACCGCAATCATTTTAAATACATGGAGCTTGAAACGCTGTTCTGTTTTGCTTCTCAATGATAACAACATAGCGCCTCTCTCACTCGCTCTCTTCTATCCCTCTCTTTCTCTATTCCGTCTTTCTCTCTCTCCTCTCTCTTTCTGAAGTGAAAATAAGTCTTGGCAACATTGAGCTGTATAATTATAGGTTTGGCTGCCTGTTGCATCTTGTGCCAGAGACGTTATTGGTGTCAGATTGTTCAGAGCGGCGCGGTGCAAATTAAAAGGACAAATTGGTTACGAAATGACAGCATGGTCTGTGTGGAGTTGGACTGCAACGTTTCAACAGTTTGTTTACTCATAATAATAAAAATGCATTTTAGTTCTTTAGTTTAAATAATGCCAAATATATTTCCTGTTTCCTCCCAAATGATTTCAGAATGTCGAATTCAAAGCACTGTAACTTATTTTTACTGTCTTAAAAAGTGAAAAAACAGAACTAGTTCTTTTTAAACAGTGGTCAAAAGTTATTCCTCACTTACCTTATGCATTGCAAACCTCCTATTTGGTCACTGTAATGTGTTTATAAGTGGTGTTTCACAACTTTCAGAAACCAGAGTGACGTTTTGCCATGGCAGTAAAGCTAACAACAATTTGCATGCTAACGCACACTTCCTGATTATCGGATAATAAAATGCCTTATAATTAGATGCTGACAGCACGCAGTTGACTTATTCTGACCTCAAAAGCTGCTTTTACAATATATCGGTACTGGGGCAAGAAAAATTTTGCTCAGACATGGGGAAAAAACAGGTACATCATTGGGACTTTAAGCTTGAAAATACAATTTAAAGGTCCTACATTACACAAAAGTGACTCTTGTGATCTTTAAGCTATGTTAGAATGCTGTTACCTCATCAAAAACATACCTGGAGTTGTGTTTTGTCACACATGTTTGGTTAAACTCATTCATTCATGTTTGAATAATCCTTTATTATTATTATTCATTATAGTCTACATCTCCAAAGCTAAAAATGCTCTGTTCCACCTTGTGATGTCATGAAGTGTTAGTTCAAGTTAACAGCTCCTTTTACATTTAGTTCAGTAGAGATTGGGAATTCCAGGGCTGAAATCATCCAATGATTCTAGTGAAGGTGTATGGAGTTTTAAAACACAGTGTCTCTCTGTATTACCACATGACATCACAAGGTGGAACAGAGTGTTTTCTGTTAGAGAGAAGCCTCATCTTAAATATGCAGGGTTTATGTGTTAAACATGTGTGAATGAAACAAAACACAACTCCAGAAATGTTTGTGATGAAGAAACAACATTATAACATAGATCAGAAAATAACGTAATAAGGGAAATGTTTTTGATGAAGAAACAACATTATAACATAGATCAGAAAATAACGTAATAAGGGCCCTTTAACTACTACTGCCTTCTGGAATAAAAATGGAGGGAAAAGTCTTATTGACCTAATTTAAATCTAGTTAAGATCTGATATAGTCTTCTATGATTCTGGTTAGAACTATTTTAGTCCTGTAATCTTGTCCTGGCTTAGTTTTTATTAGTGCAGCCATCATTTAAACCAGTAGTCACAGTTTAATAATAACAGCAATACCTTGAATTCATGAAGCACTTTTCATTACATCTGCAGCTGCCCTGGGAGTGACTGACTGGCTGCTTATCTGCACCAGCAGCCTCTCCGGACACCACCATTCACATAGTCACTTGAATGGGCTTGGTATAGTCCTGGTTTGCCCTAATCCGGTTTAGCCCTGACATAGCCTGAGTCAGGGCTAAGTTGAAGCTAGTTTAGTCCTATTTTAGTCCTGGAGTAGTTCTGGTTTAGTAATTTATAACCTGTTTGCCTGTGGTTAAGCTTTGTGTTAATTTCCACTTGATTCCTTGGTGCTTAGTTAAAAGCTGATTTGGTTTAGTCCTGGTTTAGACCTGCTTTCTTCTTGATATCGTAGAAATTTAGTCCTCATTTAAAAGTAATTACTGTAAGCCAATTTAACGCCTGGTTTAAAGGGGTTAGTTTACATGGGTGATATATCAGTTCCAGTATCCGTATCAGCCGACATATATTATATATGTTTTGATGCTGTGTGCCCCTTTTGAACAGACTAATGAGTCAAAATGGAAAAATAGAACTAATGATTTTATATCCCAGTAAAATGTATTTTATTATTTTTACCAAAATTTACTGTAACGTAAGATCAATTTGTGGGCCTCACAATGGATTTTAAAAGCTATATATCAGTATCGGCCACAGCAATAAGCCGGATAATGGTACCAGCTCAAAAAATCCATATTGGTCCATCCTTAGTTGTTAGCAGAAGTAACTTTAAAAAACAAATTTGTCACCTACTAGCCTTATCTCAATTTACACAATACAATAAAAGACAAAACAGTCAAAAATATAGCATCTTGGGCCTGCTCATAGCAACAGAAGCTAACACATTGCCGTGGCAACCAGAGCAACATGATCACTCCTGACTATGAAGCACTAACCCTAAAAAAAATGCCAAACTGGGGGGAAAAGTGTGACGTTTTTCTTAGGTCTTGGTTTAGACTCGTGCTGGTTCTGATTCATTCCTTCGTGTATTCCTCGGCTATGTCCGTGATTTATGTTCCACAATTCAGTCCTTTAGGTTCCTCTTTGTCAGCCTGCTCCAGCTCCACATTGGTCCCTTTGAACCCTGCACAGAGCGAAATCCTCCTTGTGTGTGCGTTTTCACTGTCTCCGTTAGCAGCAGTAGCGTTAGCAGCAGTAACCTCACAGCGCTGCGGCCTGTCAGCACTTCTTGTTCTGAGGGCCGTGTGATGTCCAAAGGGTGAGGAATATTCACTCTTAATAATGAGGCGCTCTGATCCACTCTGCTGAACCGGGCCAGGAACGCGGTTTAGCACAAGAAATCCTCATTCAGATGCACAGGGAAAGGAGGGCAGAGATGAGCTATGCTTTCTATACAGCTTTTTGTCGCAGTGATGTGTCATGCTTTTGAGCTTTAGGTAAGAGAAATCTTCTAAGGGTCCTGTATAATATATTGTGTATTATTCGGGTTTTGTAAGTACTTTTGGACACTTTACATATTACATTTTACATTTCATATCCTAGAAAAACTGTGGATGAATGGAAAGTAGTTCTCTCTAAGGATGTAAAAAAAATGAGTTAAACTAAGTATCAAAACTAGATACTCATTAGGGGATGTTAATACTGAAAAACTGTACACAACTATTTTGGACATTTCCTGAATTGTTTTAGACACTGTTTTAGACACTTGATTTTGATACTAAAGAATCAAAATCACTTGATACCAATTTTAATATGCAAATCATCATTTTAAAAACTCTTTTTAGGCAATATTGTAATTTAACTCAAAATAATAGTATTTGTTTTTACCATGTGGTCTTACATTAGTGATAAAACTCAAGATGAAACTTCAAGAATGGTCAAATTTTATCCAGTTATGTGATTTTTTTTCAGTATTGGTACTTGCTTAAATGGGTAGGTTTGATACTAATTTAATATTCATTAGTACTGATTTTCGATACTTTTGACAAACCTACACATATAGAAAAGTCTACTATTATCATTTTGGGATAGAGTATGGAGAATTTTCTTATATATCGGAATCATGTTAAACACATTCTGACAGTAGATTTGTAGCGCCATTGCTGCCTCACTGTGATCAGTGTGGCAAGCCTTTATGAAGCAACTCCAGACTGTATTCAGAGTACAATGAGAAAGGGGCTGGCCAGGCTAGTTCACATGCTGATAAAATTGAAAATATATTTTTTATGAAATCTAATGGCTCAATTGCAAAGTAAATTGTTACATATGTTGCAGGAGTATTTAAATGTATGTTGAGATTGAAGTAAATCTAAAATATAGCCAAGTAGCCAAGATTCTGGCCCAGGATCAGTAGAAGGACTGGTCTTGCACTGATCCTGACAGAGGGTGGTATTGAAGCTCAGTTTGAGGGTCAAACTTCCCTACAGATGCTGTTAAAGTTAACCTTAGCCCCACTTCACGTACCTTCTGACAGGTGAGGGTAGGACAGGTGCGGCTGTGGCACCTGGATTGTCCCTTGTCACACACACAGGTCGTACAGGGGTCTTTCTGCCACTGCTCTCCGTGCTGAAAAACAGTAAGAGTAAGACATACGTGAATGTTTACTCATGACCCGATACTGTGACAGGAGTAAGCCATGTCAGTGAAGTGTCTCGCCCAGAGACACAACAGAAAGAAAGAAAGAGTTATGTCATCAACCCGAAGTTTGCTGGTGTCAAATATGTAATTGTCAAAATCAATACTATTATACTATACACTAGATTACTTAATGTCCATAGTACAACCTTGGAACTATTGCACAGGGGTTTGAAGTGTATTAAAGGTGCACTATGAAACTTTTCTGGTGGAGGGTCCGCCACCAGCTTGTTTCCATGGAAATGTTATTGTTTTTGTCTGAAATGTTTCACAGTATGGCATCCATCAATTACGGGGGTCTTTATTGTACATAAAAAAAACAATGAAAAACACAGTCCAGTTTTCACTTTTCCGCAGATCTGAACTGTAGTTCCACCTGGCACCTTCTGGTCTTTACTGATGATAGACAGGTTTAACTCCATACTGGGGAACATTTCAGGCAAAGCAATAACATCTCCATGGAGACAATAAGGTGGAGCTCCAGCAACAGAAGAATCACACAGGGCTCCTTTAACTTCATGTATTTGTTCTTGATTCTTGCATTTTACTGGTTGCTTGCCCTGATTTAGGTTACTGTATTTAATCCTGGACCAATGTAAATCCAAGCACTAGACCTCGTTTCTAGTTTAGGTTATAAATGGAAAGACAAATACTGTATTAGGTGGTATTTGGTGAGAAAAGTTGAAGAACCAACTCCTATTATTGGCACAATTATTATGCTAGGTCTGCAAGATGAATCGCAATTATTGAAGTACCATAATTCCCACAAGAAACAACAAAATATCAGCACAAAAAAACTGCTAACTCTGTAGATACAAACATGTCCTGAAATACATGTGATTCTTGTATTAGTTCGTCTTTTTTATCAATTCTTCTGGACGTGTTTAAAATATGAACTTTCAACAGAATCCTATTATTTAAAAAAAAATCGAAAATCTAATCACAATCACAAAGCTTCTCAGAAAAATTGCAAATAGATGTTTTTTTCCAAATCATACAGCACTAATGATAGCTAGCTGATGGTGTGATGAATGCAAACGGTCCATCCAAAATATTCAGATACGGTTATTGAATATATTATATCATAGCCGCATAAATCAAGTGTCATAAAATCCCAGTTATAACAGGGCTTATGGTGCAGAGAGGTGGGCTGAGGTGAGACCACAGGACCATGAACTAAACCCCACCTCTGAATCCACACAAGTCATTTCTACTCTAGGGAACCTTACCGTATATTTATGTGAATGTATAAAGCTAGAGTGCGTTTGACAAATCTGTGTAATAAACGATCAGGGTGCCACGGTGAAAAATGTCTTCTCTGCTCTGAAATAACATGCACTATTTGCATCGTACAAGCCAAAGTCAATATGTAATGAAGGAACACAAAGACGCTGATTTCAGGGAGGTCAGGCATGCGGCAGTGATGGGGAAATGGGAGATTAGGCTATAAAACTGGTTTAAATGAGATGTGGCAGAGGGACTACCGTGGAATGCACATGCTAGCAGTAGGTACAGTAAAGTGGCATTATCACTCCTACAACTACCACAAGTGCTACTACTAACAGTACATCTGCTAGATCAAAATAGTGATGTTTAAGCCTGCAAAATCTATCGCAAAAAAATACTGAAATTAACATTATTATAAAAGTATTGGCTCAGACAATACATTTTCCACATCAAAAAAGGTGGTCAGGATTTTACAAATTACATAGGCCACCATTCACCTGTTGTTATATTGTTTTTTCCTAAATTCACCTAAACTGGTCCCCTGGTATTGCAGTTTAGAAAGGAAAGGGTTAACTTTGCTGTCCCTTCACAGATGCAGAAATCTTTGTGGATAGAGACATGCTGCTGCTATATTATGTGCAGGTGTTTAACTTTTATCAAGTCTTTATGCTAAGTCAAAAGACCCATTGATTATAAAGCTAGAACAGTGTTATGTCTAACACTGTACAATATTGAGAGAAATTCTTAATTTTTACCCCAACATTCCTGTTCTTTTTTTCAAGAGTTGTGTAGTTATGATCTTCCACCAAACACTGTTGTCCTCGCTGTTGTCCTCGTAGTCGTCTGAATACTTCCAGTTTTTGTTCTCAGGTTTGGTGGAAACTGTTGTCATGTTCTTCACTTTGGTTCTGGCCTTTCTCCCTTGCAGACACGCATCCTCATAATCATAGAAATAGCCGTATACATCAGATGGGTCGTTGTTACATCACGACTCTCCATCTATCTATATATATAGTTCTGTTCTTTTGTTCCTTTTTCTTTCTGGTGATCTCATCCTCCTCTGGACTGAAAATTGTAGCTTCCCATGACATGTCCGAAGTGTCCTGGACCTCGTTTACTTCAACTACTTGTGTCTTCTGGACTTCTTCTTCACACTTAGCAGTTTCAAGTTTGAAGGTTCGGGAGGTAAAGTTTAATAGGAGAACATTTGCATTTTTGGCTTGCAAACTGGGATACTAAAAGTATCTTTAGGTTCTTTGATTGTTGAGGTAGATCAGGGTCCTCAAGGACTTTGACTTGCTCACTGTGAGGTCCTGCATCTTCATCCACTGATGCCGCACAGCGGGTGGAATCATCTTCAAGTTCAGAATTGGTCACCTCTAGGGCCCCTCCCCCCCTCCCCTAGAAATGTTCTGCAGAAAAAACTGAAAAAAAACTGATTGTATTCAGTATTTAACCCATTGGCCATTGGGGAAATCTTTTATGAATGAGGTAAAAGAAACTATTGCATTAAACATGCGGCCCCAGCATTTAATTTGACGTCACTGATGTCAAAGCAGTCAATGCTGCATGGCCCTATGCTACACTCTGCTCCCTGTGACTGCACTGCGCTGCCCTTCTTGCATTTTCAATGGAATTTCCAATGCAAGAAAGTGGAAAAAATTAAAACCGCTTTTCTTCCAAACAAACTGATTTGAACTTCAAATTCGATTAATTGATTTCATCGTTTTACCCTGCCCTACTCACCTCACTCTCAGCCTGTGTCGCTGGCTCTTCATCTTCTTGTGAAATGACTGTGGCCCCACCAGAAGTCTCCTGAGTGGCCTGGACCTCATTTACCTCCACTGATGATGTCTCTTGGTCTTCTTCACACTTGGCAGTTTCTTGGAAAGTTTCAGTCACACAAACCAGAGTTTCTATCCTTTTATCTTTATCCTTTATCCTTTACCCTCATTCTTCTTCCTATTCTTTCTCTTCTTTCTCCTTTTCTTTTTGTTGATGTTCAAGTGGAGATCAGCTCCATCCCTGCCTTACATCTCATCAGGCTCAACCTTCACCCTCACTAATAAGTGTAATGTAAGGTTCTGCCAGTGTTGATTTGTCCTCAGTATTTCCCATCTCAAGAAGGACATCTGGCTCATCATGGGGTTCTACATCTTCACTTGATAGTTTAAAGCTGGTGCAGTCATCATCTGGATTTTCTGCAGGCATCTCACCTTCATCTTGTGTTGAAGGTTGTTCATTCTCAAGTGAAATTACGTCAGTAGCCTCATCAGAAGTCTCCTGGACCTCTTCTACCTCTGCCACTAATGTCTCAGAAGGACCACTCAAAACCTCCTCTAATGTAGTACTGTGCTCCATAGTGATGGCAACCACACGGTGGTAGTAGCTGTCTCCAAATTATGTCAAACAGTCGGCTGGTGTTCCAAGCTCAATCTCTGTCACCTGGTCATTGAAGTGGTCAAAATGTCTGCCCCTCCCAGGCCTATTAAGCAGTCGGAGCAAGAATGTAGAAATAAGTTCTCCATTCATCTGTGTCAGGGTCATTGCTTGTTCTGCATGTTTGAACTAGTATTGCCAATTGACCGCCGCTACTATGTTATGCCCCATTACAATTCCAAATTTCTGTGTGATAAGGATCAGCTATACGCATAGTTGAAGAATTGCACAAAGAGTGGATGGACAGTGAAATTGACCACAAACCACTCATCACAGGTGGGTTGTGGACATATTTTGAACAGGTTACCTCCAAGACACACCAGCCAAACAAAAGAAACAAAAGTTTTCTTTAATATTTCAAGTAATATTAAAGGCTCTGTAGATTTTATGCTGCTGATAACCTGGACAGGGTTTCATTTCTGTGCATTTTTATACTGACATGACAAATAAATTCTGATTCTGATTCTTTTTCCATGTATTTGAGCAAAATTTGTCTTGCTGCAGTACAGATATATAGCCTATATATAGTACAAGCAGCTCTAAGCCTGCGTATAGTGTTTTATTGTCAGATAATCAGGAAGTGCACGGTTAGCATGCTAGTTGTTAGCATTACAACTTGACAAATTCACTCATGACCTGTGGTAAATGCAATATTATATTATATTAATATTATTTCACAACTTATTATTTCATTATTTCACTACTTTTCCTGCTAAATGGTCAGTTTAAAACATGTTTACGTTAGTGGTTAAAGGAAACTGCTGTGGTCAGGCTTGTCATTCTGACTTTAAAATTGTGTTTTTATTTCTATATTTTGTCAGTACATCAAGATATGAACATTAATAACAGACTAATCAGGAGCCTTCTTTTTCGAGGACCTTCAATAACCTCCTGATTGGTTCTTTGGTTGCGCGCGCCGAATTCCAAATATGGAACTCTTGTCCAAATTAGCCGCAACTTCTAGCCTCGATTGGCTTCAACTGGCTGGAGCCTAACGCTATGGGTGACCCACAAACAAAACCAGAGGGTACAGAGCACATACCTGGTACTGTTTGCCTGCAGACAGACATGGGTTGGTCACACACTCAGGACAGCACAGCCCTGGACGAATCACCAGGTTCTCATTCTGTTGGGACAAAATACAGAAAGATTTTAATGTAGCTTCAGAAACGACAACCATCAGAAATGGGAAAGAATTCAAATTATCAGATTTTGTTTAGATGATTGCCAAAATCTTACTCTTGGGTCTAAATGTTGCTGATGTTGTAATGTTTTAAATCAGGGTATAGACAGATTTTTGAACTTTTGTGGGAAAATGCTTAGTATTGTTACATTTGTCCAAGAGCAGTTTTAAATAGGTGGTGTCAGTACAGGTCAAACAGTAGCTTAGTCTTATTATTTAATTATTACTTGCACCAGATACTGTAGGGGTAATAGTCAGTTTACAGTAGTGTAATAGTTGTACCGTTTTGCAGGAGACAGAGGGACACTCAGCCACAGAGCACTGCACCTCTCCGTCTGAGCACACACATCTAGAGCAGAGTCCAGATTGAAACTGTTCCCCATCACGGTACTCTCTGTCCTCCCAGCGACACGAGCCTGGAAACAGCAGAAAGATAAATTTAAATTATAACAGGACAAAAACATCAGAACAATCAAAATCTCTTCAAGTGGTGGTACAAGTAACACTGTTGGCACTCTGAAATCTCAATTCTGATTTAGGGTCATTAACGCTAGATTTGTCCTGGAGATTGATTAGTTGTGGCTTAGTCCTGATTTAGTCTGGGCTTAATCCTGGTTTGGTCCTGGCTCAGTCCTGGTTTAGTCCAGGTTTAGTCCTGATTGGTCCTGGCTTAGTCCTGGTTTAGTCCTGGTTTAGTCCTTGTTTTGCCCTGGTTTAGTTCTGATTTAGTCCTGGTTATGTCCAGGTTTAGTCTAGGTTTAACACTTTATCCTGGCTTAATGCTGGTTTAGTCTTAGTTTAGTACTGGTTTAGTCCTGGTTTAATCTTGGTTTAGTCCAGGTTCAGGGCAAGGTTTACTCCTGGGTTAGTCTTGGATTTGCCCTTGTTTAGTACTGGCTCAATTTTGGCTTATGGCTTATTCCTAGTTTTGTCTTGGTTTAATCACTGTTTCACCCTGGTTCAATCCTGGTTTAGTAGTAAAATAAGTAGTAGTAGCCGTAGTAATAATATTCGCCGTAGTAGTGGTAGTTGTAGTAGTATAAGAGCCCCAGTACATCACTCAACACTTGAATTTCAAAGGAGTAGAGTCAATTAAGCCTCAGATCCTGTCTCCCAACAAACTGTGAAAGCTCTGACAACTACGATGACTACTACTATAATGCCACACATTTTAAATCATTTCACAAACCACAAGAAAACAGCCTGTCTTTTACTACAGTTCTAAAAATAGACCTCCTGACAGAAGAAGGGAGAGTGTAGTGAAATGTTTATAGGAGAAATAAACAGCTGAAGTAGTGTTTGCTCATTTTGTTGGGTGCTAATTAGCGGCTAACGTCTGCCTGTGTCAGAACTGCTCCCAGCCTTCATTACAGAGAAAACAAGGCTGCTAATTTCACAGTTTTAGTCAACAAGAGGAAAATACAAGATGGCAGACGAGGTGTATGTAGTCATGTCCAAACAAATATTCATGCTCCTAAAAGTAAAATGTTGTGGAAAGGTTAAAGCGCACGTATTATGTAAAATCAAAAGTCATAAGCCTTGTAATAACAATGTTTCCTCATCACCACTAACTTACTCAGAATTGCATTTCAATTGATTCAGGCGCATGAGTAATCCTGTACTGTCCTGCTTCCAAGTGCTCAGAAATGTTTGTTTTCATCTATCCCCTGTCTCCACCCACTTCTTTGTATTAATTGCAATTATTCAAAAAATCTAACTCAGGGTCATACACATAGGATTCAAAAATATCACAGAGCAATTTCAGCAACAGACCTGTTTTAATTATGAATACATTTTAGACTGATATTTCAATTTACAATGAAGAAATGTAAAAATAATAATCTACCAATGTTATATTATGTCATACTAAATACCCAGAAAAAAATATATTATGTGTTCTTAAAAATATATATATATTGTATTTAATATTTGTACTTTTAGGAAACTTCACCGTTGGTATGTCACGGATCACTGCTCACAATTATCTGGAAAACTTGTAACTGAGCCTTGATCTCAGCAGGGGGCGCAAAGACGGTGCAACACCTAAGGACCCTCCTCCAAATCTAAGATAGGATCTTAATCAGGAGTACCAAGCTGGAGCATTCATCTAATTACATTTTTTAAATTAAGATTCAGTTTTCATAATTTAAGTACGAACAGAGTAAGACTGAAATATGGACTATACATTTGTATGAATCACATGCATTTCCAACATATTTGTAAAGGTTTAATCTATAATCTATAAGGTTTTATACAGAATACGTCCCCATGGAGAAACTTTTTTATATGTGTAAGACACTTTTTGCATATTGTTAATTGTAACCATCCAACTATGATAGCTATTCATCTTGTCGCCCTGGGTGTCTAAATCTGGTGACAGAGTAGAAAAGTTTGATGTAAAGTTTTGGTCTCACCTCCGTTGCGCACACACTGAGGACAGCACTCTCCCTCGGGGGTGTATTCTCGGTGATCCAGGGGACAGTCCACAGCGGGACAGGACAGGGCCGAACACGAGACGCCAAGCCCAGAGCAGAGGCACTGAGAGCAGGGAGAGGACCGCCACATGGACCCTGCCTGGAGGAGAGACACCGGGATTAGACCAAAATACAGACTAAACCAAGCCACAGGGAGCTACATTGAGTTGTGCATATTTTGTTCAGCTCTAAACAGAAGTTCTGTCATTGTAAGTCCCCTTCACTTACCCCGTAGGTGAGGTCTTCATACTGACACGAGCCCTGGGAGGAGATGCATTCAGGGCAGCACTTGTTGGCAGGAATTCTCAAACGCTCACCCTGAAAAAAAACAAAACGCAGAAAAAGGATTCATTTTAGAAGAACAAACAAACTAACCTTGTGCAGCAAAGCCAAAGGTGAAGTGCCCAAACAAACCAAAACAAACACGCCGACACCGACAGACTTACTTTCGCCTATTTTAGTGAAAATATGGCCTGTTTTGTTTGTAAAAAACGTGCAGATGGAAGCTCTTTGTGCATTTGTGGATGCAAAAGAGTACTTTGCTCTCAACTGTATTTAACACAAGTTTGATTTTTCGGCTTGTTCCACTCTTGTGATGCTTCAATCAATCAGCTTGCAGTATTCATTAGAGACCCAACCGTTTTCAGAGCAATCCCAGATTGATAACTCAATTCAGAGAGCTACACATTTCCAGGAGCAAGGAGGGTCATATAGCAGTGTTAAACCATGACCAAACTAGTCCTAAACCAGTACTGAACCAGGACTATACCAGGACCTTTAAACACTGTGTCAGCCTCTTTGGTGTAAGTTGGCAGCACGGTGGCAGTGTGGAGTTTGAATGTTTCTCCCTGTGTCTGGGTGGGTTTCCTCCAGGCACGCCGGTTTCCCCCATTAACCCAAAACATGCCTGATAGGTACAATCCTCCAGCTAAGGTAGTCCTGACCAAGACTAAAACAAATTCACAGAGATGGGTCCCTGGGCGCTCACTGCCCCTGAGGAGATGCCCCAGAGGCATTGAAGGATGGGTCAAATGCAGAGGAAGCATTTCTCTACAGGGACAATAGTACCTTTATCTTAACGTTAATCATTTTTTCCTGTCAAGGCTTGTTTTGAATTGTCAAGTGTTATATCAACTGTCCTAATTTGTCTTCACTCTGAACCCCATAGACTGGAGAAAATAACTAAACTATTTCTAAGTATTTCAGTCTAAAGTGTGCTCAGTCGGTCCATTGATTCTCAGTGAGGTGGAGTTTAAATGGAGACAAAAGCACAAACAGCACTGAGGCTTAAACTGCTCTCCCTGTGCTCCTGAGGCAGTGTGGGTAACGCGCTGGGCTGTCAGACTGTCACAAGTCTACAGCTCATGTGTTTTCTATGGATGCTGTTGCATCATCAAGTAAACTGAAGAAGCTCTTACCATAGTGCTGCAACTATCAGTCTTGCATTAGCACTAACCAGCCTTCACTTACAGAGCGCAGTACGTGTCAAATTCAATTATTTATGTTTGTATGCCCAGAGCAGAGGAACATGTTGAGAGGTCATTAAAGGCTGCTTTACAGGAACACACCACTAGAAACTTTTTCTTGTCAGTTAATCGTGCATTCGCATACAGGAAAATGTGTGGGCTTTTTTAAAATGCCAGTGCCTTAACCTGCAGAAAGAGGACACATACAAGTTTTTTCATTCTCAGTATATGGTCAGTTGGAGTTTAGGTAGTGAGGATTCAGTGAGAGAGTCCTTTTAGGTCTAAACCAACTGGATTTTAGCATTGAAACTGGCAACCCACATGTGAGACTCATTCTGCTTTCTGATTGGATAATCATCTTGAGAACCAAAACACCAAATTATAACATAAACAACTTGTCCATCATGTCCAATGTTTTTGTAATTAAGAATAAATTAACATTACAATTGTTATCAATAAAAGCTATAATTGAACATGTTTACCTCGTATGTGGGGAAACAGTTAGGTCATCTTTATGGAATTTAACATCAAAATCTTACATACAGTTCCATTCAATTTTGGTTATGGTTGTAAGGTTCTGGTGTGTCGCTTATGAAGTATCATAAAACAAATTACCTAATTTAGATCTTTAACCAGATAAGGGCAATGCAGTCAATCAAATTTTAATCAAATCAAGGTCCAGACATTTCAAATTGTTAATGATTATTTTAAAAGATCCGGTCAGTTAGAGTATATGGTTTGGAATAGAGTTTGGACTTTGGAGGAAGAAAGTTGATTTATGTTATTAAAGTTATTTTATGTGTTTATGGCAATAATTACATGTCTGTCTCTGTGAAATTAAAAGAAGATTGAAAGCTATGTTTATCAGCTAATTTATCAGCTTTTGATAAAAAATTCAACTGAACTCAAAATTGTGATTAATCAGTGTGAAGAAGTTTAACACTCTGACGGTGCGTTCACACCGGGGCATCGGGGG